>PPHD01025430.1:0-10030 GCA_002909625.1 Bambusicola thoracicus
AATTCACATATATATATATATATATATTTCTTCCATTAACTTTCAAAGTGTGGTTGGCAAGCTTTGATATCAAACTGAAGTCAGAAGAGCTGTATTCCACCCAGTACTGGCTTTTTAGTAATTGTTATTGGGAATGGCAATAAAAGAGAATTACAAGAAGACGTGTGAGAGCGGTGAGGTGGTTTAGCAGATACCCCTCCAACACATGAAGATAAATTCACAAAAATCTATAACCGGGCTACTTGGGTAGCTTGAGAGGCTTGTAAAGGATTTTGAGATGGGAATATTTTGTAAAGGCTGTGGGTAAGAAGTTTGTCTGTGCTTTGAGAGCTGTGCTATGGATAGCTGTAAGAAAAGTAAATGTTCTATACAGTTGATTTGCTTGTCTGATATATGACTCTCCAGCTGTTGGATATTTCCCTTTTTTCAGTGTTTGTTGGGTTTTTTTTCCATTTTCACCCACTAGGAGAGTCTGGCACCTCTCCACACATTTCAGTTTGTTGCTTAGAAGAACTTTCATCATAGCACTGTGAGGTCTGAAGCTGTTATAGCTCAGGCCTTCTCCTCTGCTGTCAGCATTTGTTTACCCAGAATGTTGGACTTTTGGTGTGGGCACAATTCTGTCTCCATTGGCAGATCAATACCTTGCTGGTAGTCCTGCTGCTTAGGATAGGCCTGGTGGTTGATGAGGAAAGCCTTGAACATCATTCACAGCAGGGGCATAGATACCCATTTCAGTTTAACTGAGGCATGTTACAGTACAAGCACCCACTTAGACAAATGCCCAAGAATGAACTGAAGACCTGACCAGCAGATGAATGAGGCTACAGTAATTGACACTGCTCGTTTAGCTTCAGTAATTCATACAAGACCTTCCTGCATTTGTAGAGCAGAGGCTTGCTGAGCCAGTTCAGGTAGCTTTTAACTAAAATATGGCTCTGGTTTGCAGACAACAGGTTGGTGTGATAGTACGTCCTTCTGAAAGCCGAGCCTGTTGTCACCTTCTGCTAACATAATTTCCACTGATTACAGATCTTTGTAACAAAATGTTCTTCCTGGTTTGCTTAGGGTGAAGAAACTGAAGGAAACATTTGCTTTTATACAACTTTTGGACAAAAACATGAGTAACCTTCGCACCTGGTTGGCCCGGATTGAGTCAGAACTTTCTAAGCCTGTTGTTTATGACATCTGTGATGACCAAGAAATCCAGAAGAGACTGGCGGAACAGCAGGTGGGAAATAGGAGCAGCCAAAGCGAATGAGCTATAACTTTGCTGACAGTTGGTCCTAGTTTAAAATCACCTTTCTCTTTTCTTTAGCCAGGCCTTCTAGCTTTCACTGCATGTTCCTGCCAAGATGCATTACGTGGAAAATTTTTATTTGCTTGTTGTTATTTCAGTATTGTAAGTGTCGGTCTGCTCCCGCTTCTCCCCTTCTACTGAAAAATACCCACAAAGTACAAGGAACAGCTTTTTCACCTCAGAGTTTTTGCCCAGTTAAGTTCAACCTTATAAGGGCTAGACAAGGCACTTCTTGTTTAAAACCACTGCACCTTGTCCTGTCGCTGTCAGACCATGTAAAAAGTTATACTCATGATAATAAGCTTCTTTTAAGTAGCGAAAAGCCACAATGGGGTCTCCCCAGAGCCTTCTCTTCACCGGGCTGAACGAGCCCAGCTCCCTCAGCCAGGAACATAGATGACCGAGGTTCAGCATTGCAAAGGCTGAATCATGGAAGCAAGCTGGCTGTGACAGATCTAAGTGCTATGATATGAGTATTGCACTCTCTAGCTCACTCCTCTTCCCTCTCATATGCTGAGGTGTAAGTATGAACCAGCCTAGCACTACTTGGCCATTGGTGGCCAAGTAGTGTAACACTGTCTTCTCCAAGACAGTGGCTTATCAAGGAGCTCTTAAAGATCTGTGCTAGTTTTTAAGTGCTGAGGATGGCCAGGACTGGTTACAGCTGAATGTGCAAGCTTTTCCAGCCAAAAGGAAGTGCAGGTTGAGATGTCCTGTAGTAAAACTTCTTTCTCTGCTACCCAGGCAAGGAAAAGGAGCTTCTCCAAAGCACAGACTTGCTGGTAGATCGGCATAAACTTTCCTCTGTGCTGTAAGTCTGCCCAGGTTCGCAGTGTCTCCCTAGGAAGGCTTAGAATCACCATGGCTGTCTTCTGACTCTAACAGGAGTATTTGTCCTAAAACTGAAGATCAAGAATAAAGCTGTGAAGTGTGGAACTTTATGGCATCTGCCTTTTAAGAATGTTCTTCCCATCCTTTCCATCTTCTGTCTTTTGCTGCTGCTTACTTTTCTAATGAAAGGTCCCTTTCTGACCCAGACCTGAGGGCTGTGTTCTCTGCTGGCTGCTATGGCTCTCAGTTGCCTCATGCCTCAGAGATCCATGGGAAGAGCCAGTGCCTCTGTGACTGGAGTGGTGATGGCTCCCACCAATGCTGGCAGCTAGTCAAACACCAGAACCTTTGGTCCTGTGATCTCATGGCTCCAATCTGCACTATGAATAGTCATGTAAACAGCATGGCAGTATTTTCTCCCCGTCCAAACCTTTTGCATTTCTCAAAGGCTGTGATAAATTGCTGTGCAGAGAAGATGCATAGGAATTTTTTTCCAAACTAAAGCCATTGTGGCAAGAGCCATCATTTGCTGCTCAGAGCTATCTACTCCAGACTGCTCCTACTGTAAACTTTTAGCAGGTTGAGCATGAGAAGCTTGTGCTGACTAAAAAGACCGTAGGTAAAACATACTAGCAAAACCTTTATCTAAACACAACAAGTAAAAAAAACAGGAAGGATTTCATCTGAACGATTATTTCAGCAAGTGCAAAGTGTTGGTGAGAAATATACCCTGCAGGCTTTGTTTGTTTGACATCCTCGACTGGAAAGGCTTTACTTGTTCAGTCTTGAATAATGACATTTAAAAGCATTGTGCATCCAGAAAGATGTTTTAGGGCAGGTTTGTTCAGCTGAAAGATGAAGATTGAAACATGAGTAATAATTCTTTTTAGATTTCAAGTTGATTTCACCAATGCAGAAGTCTAGCAGCAAGTAGACTGCTTAAGTTGATGGAAAAGTACTTTTCTGGGGTCAGATATGTTCTTGGCCCCATGGTTTGGTTGTGTTTGTCTCACCATAATACAGTCAGGTCATTTGGAATAACAGCTGTGAAAACAGCAAGGATTCTGCCTAGAGTTATTGCATATGAACCCGGGCACGACCAAAAGTAATGAACCAGTGTCAGCACTGTGTCGTAACTTAAGTAAGATGGTTTTGTAATTGTGTTCCAGATTCTCATTTTTACAAATATAGTTGTAAATCCAGGGTAGTTTAACAGATTCAGAAGAATCTCTCTAGGTAACAGCAGTAGGGTAGAGCTGCCTTGAGAACTAAGAGGCTGTACTACAAGGACACCTCTGCCCTGTGCTCAGAGAACAGCTGTGAATCATTAATAAGTTATCAAAAAGGATGCTGGGTTTGCTTCTGGTAGTCTCTTATCTATGTAGAGATTTTGGTACATTATCACAAATCCCACAAGCCAAATTATTACCATTTCTGGCTTAGCCCTTCTTTCAAATACTTATATAACAGTGAAGGCTTCCACAAGGTGATACTCAACTCCATGCACCTTGTTAGTTTCAGGGAAGACCTTCCTTCAACTCTTCTTGGATTTCCTACAAGCAACGTCTGGGTGGGTTTTCTTGGTGTTGTGTTGGTTTAAGTCTAGAGTTAAACAAGGACTATTCATCTGTTCACTGCAGTCAACCTTTTAATGGGAGTTCTTTTTGCTGCTGTCAGTAAAATATTTATTAGTGTTTGCTGTTGTTCTGTTATTCTGGTTAGAGGCTCTGTACCCTTCTTTAGGGAAGCCAGGAATGGGTTGAAAAATGGAAAGAGAGTGGATGTTGTCACTTCACTATTATTCACAATTGGTAATGTTGTGCAGAGTTGCTTTTTCAAGATGAAATACCTTGGTAAGGCTTTATTTTTGTGTTCTTCACTTACTTTGACTTTCAGAATAGTTACAGGTACAGAAGGAGCTACCAGAATAGGATGGAGAAGCAAGCTTTGGAGAAAAGGAACATGTAGTGTAGATAAGACAAAGGGTCTTTGCCAGACCCTTTAAAATCGTCTGTCAAAACAGGAGCTCTGGAAGGGGAAATCATAGAATCCTGGAATCTATGCTAACAAGGGAAATAAGAAAAGCAATGCAATGCTGGCTGCTCTTTTACTGTGCCTCTGCAGTTTGTGATATCAGTCTGTGATCATGCAATCGCTGAAGTACAGGAAGTGTACAATGAGTTCTCTGTCAAGGCTTACGCTGTGATAAGCTGACAGGACATACTGTCATCTGGTACAGTCAGAATTAATAAGTATGCATTTACAGCGTGTGTAAGGTTTGGATTTTGAATGCATGTTAAAATTGTCCATACTGTTCGCAAAAAGATTATGCTTTCACTGAGAAACCCATCTGGACAATTCCTTTTTTTCCGTGGCAGTTCTGTCCTAATCTGTCAGTCTGTCTCCTATGCAGCCCCTCCTGCAAGTCTGCGTCCTAAAGCCAAGTAACCTCTTACTGACATACAAACTGTTCTTCCTCCTTCTTCTGCAGCGTTTTGAAAATGGATGTCTGATGTCAAGCCACATGAGTTCCCTTCCACTAAATCTCTTCTTTTGTTGTTGCAGGATCTGCAGCGGGACATAGAACAGCACACAGCTGGGGTAGAGTCTGTCTTTAATATTTGTGACGTCCTGCTGCACGATTCAGATGCATGTGCTAATGAGACGGAGTGTGACTCCATCCAGCAGACTAGCAGGAGTTTGGACAGACGGTGGAGAAACATTTGTGCCATGTCAATGGAGAGGCGAATGAAGTAAGTCTGTGCCCAACAGCTCCTAAAGAAGTTTGGGTCAGCATTCTGAAGAAATGCTTTTGCCACAAATTGAATTTTGGAAAGAAAGAAAAAATGATAAGCTTGTGATAAAACTCTTCCATTTTTGCATCTCCCTATCAGAATTGAGGAAACCTGGCGCCTATGGCAGAGGTTTTTGGATGACTATTCTCGCTTTGAAGATTGGCTAAAATCAGCTGAAAGGACAGCGGCTGTCCCCAATTCTTCAGAGGTTTTGTATACGCATGCAAAGGAGGAGCTGAAGAAGTTTGAGGTGAATTTTTAACAACTTCCTTGTATGCTTAGCAGCTGGCTGGGCAGTCAGGCTGCTGAATGCTTACTGTCTCTACAAAATGCTAGGATTGCTGAAAAATACGTCCTGTAATTTGAAGTTAAGATACAGCAACCATACGTAATATAGCCATATTATGGCTACCAGATATCTGGCCAGTCTGTTCATCTCCATTTATTTTTTTTATGGGGAGAATACAATATTCTGATCCAACACAAGTAAAAACTTTTATTGTTGGGTTTTTTTCTTCCCAATGATATAAAGCTAAGCAGATGATTTTAAATATGGGTTCTTCTCTGGGTTTAATTTTGTGGTTGGAAAGTCTGTTGTTTCTTTTTTAAGGGGAGAAGGCATCTTCATCTCTCTCAGTGGACAGTGTTATACCAGTTCTTTTTCTTGTCAGCAAGGAGGCTGAGTTTCTCCATTTGCTTTGCAGGCATTCCAACGGCAGATCCATGAACGGCTCACTCAGTTGGAGCTGATCAATAAGCAGTACAGGCGCCTTGCCCGTGAGAACCGCACTGACTCTGCCAGCAAGCTGAAGCAGATGGTACATGAAGGCAACCAGCGCTGGGACAACCTCCAGAAAAGAGTTGCCGCCATTCTGAGGAGACTCAAGGTAATTGAGTGGTGGGGTGAGAGAGTTAAGAAGCACATTCAGGTTCCTATAGGAGATACAGAAGGGCTCAAGAGCAGTTGCATTGTGTTGAGTTGTGTCTTGAGTTACCAGTGTGGGAACACACCTCTGGAAAGGTCACCAAGTACGTGGTGCAAACATGTCCTTGGCAGATGGGTTCTTGATAACTGACGAAGCGTAGGTGAAGAATTGGCCCAAGTTTGGGAAGATGTGCTGTGGGCCTTACCACTTCTATCACAGTCTCCTTTTAATCATCCCTGTCGCAGCTAGATCCATTCATACACTTACATCTTTCCAAAAATAAAAGGCAGAGAGACAGAAGGCCCCAGTATACAAACATTCTGGAGTTCACAGTGCAGCTCTGCTTCCCGCCAAGTTGTGATTCACCTACTGGGCTTGAAGCATGGAGATGTGATGGAGGGGTATGTGCTGTCACTGCCTCATGCTGTGCTCTCTACTGAACAGAAGAATGTTGTCGAAGAGAGTGTGTGTGTGTGTGTGTGTGACTCTTAGACAACTGCCCTGTAGTTGAGGAGGATTTTGTCCAAGTTAAGTTAAACTGATTTCTGGACAGATTTTCCCTGATGTTCCCTCAGAAATCTTGTCGCTGCCTGATTTTTATATACAACAGCTCTGCAAGCGATTGACAGGGATGGGATAACTATCCATTCCCAATGGCCAATGGATGATGCTGTAAGATATCTGAAGGGATTTGATTTGTGCAGTTAGGAGGTGTCATGTTTGGGAAGTTATGTAATTCCCTTTCTGAGAAGGAAATCCACTGAGAACTGGGGCACTGCAAGCTGCAAGGCCATTAGCCGCTTCCATGGGAGACAGTGGCAGAGGGCTCCTCCTGCCTTCCATGACTAGTGGTGCATCGACTACATCCGTATCAACATCCACAATCTTGCCTCTCCATTGTTTTACTGATTTTAATCACCATAGTTTTAATTACTTGAGTTTAAATAGAGATGGGAATGGCTTCCTTTGTGTAATTTTCTTCTAAATCTAGAACAAATGAAATGATCAACCCTGAGTCCAAATGACGCGCCCTATTGTGTGAAAAGGTATTTTTGTTGTGCAGTGTGGAAGCAAGAATTATTTTTATAAAAGCACCTTGTACTGCTGTAGTTTTATTCCCTCTCCCATACAAACAGTGTGATGGCATAGGACGCTTCATGCCAGCATTGCTGCAGGAAGGGCACAGTTTGTATACATGACATGCTGTCATTTGTGTCCTGAACGCCATTAAGGTGAACAACAGCTGTTTCGGGGAGCTCCTGTGATGGTTTTTTTCAATTAGTAAGTTCTTACAACAGTGGCTTCCTTCTTCCTATTCAGCACTTCACCAATCGCAGAGATGAGTTTGAGGCAACGAGGGAAAACATCCTTGTTTGGCTCACGGAAATGGACCTCCAGCTGACAAACGTGGAGCACTTCTCAAAAAGTAACTTTGATGACAAAATGCGCCAGTTAAATGTACGTATCCTTATAAAGCAGTTGTTTAATAGTAGATCCAAGCTAATCTTATTGCGGTGCTGTCTCTTGACAGAATCATCTATTTTTCCGGAGCTTCACAATAGGCAAAAGATCTTTGTAAGGCTGTATTTGTTGTAGGACACCAGTATTTTATTAAGACTTACTCTCTGAATCAGTATTAAACTGTAAACGGTACCACGTTCTAATTTAGAGTCAGTTTTCAAGCTCTATTCTATCCTCCCATTTTCTCCTGTCAGTGACAGTGAAATGTGTCTGGGAAGGAGCACATGTGGGTTAATAGTAAAAGCTGCATTCCTTAATTCAGGCACTCTTTTCTAGGGAAAATTGTTTTGAATCAGTATTAAGGGAGGGTCTCTCCTTTGAGTGCATTGTGTGTAAGTGGAATTTCAAAAGAGAAAGAAGACAACGTGCATGTGTAATGATTCTAAAATGCACACTGGCTCTCTGCTATCTGATCATATGCTGGTTTTCCCCTTTTCCCCTACACTATTAATTGCATTGGGGTGCAGATTTGCTGTTTTGTAGGCTGGAGGCCCAACCAGCCAAACTTCTCTGCTACTGAAAGAAAGATCTTGTGTACCCAGTGCAAAAATAAACTGATTATCTGAACACTCATGTTGCAGTCCCCTGCAGGCTCAGGACAGAGCAGTCATATTGATGTACACACGTGGAAAACACCACTTATTTGAAACTATAATCCTGCTAATAAAACAAACCTCTGCACCTCTTCAGTTAGAAGATATTTGCTAAATGAAATTAGCCAGCAACGCCAATTGCTGCTTTTCCTTTTACTGTACTAAGAAAAGGACAAAGTTTAGGCTATGAAAGGGAGCTATGGAAGTGGTCTAATTGTTTTCTGTGTTTCAAATAGGGTTTTCAGCAGGAAATAACACTACACACCAATAAGATTGATCAGCTAATTGTTTTTGGGGAGCAGTTAATTCAGAAGAGTGAGCCTTTGGATGCTATCCTGATTGAAGATGAATTGGAAGAACTCCACAGATACTGCCAGGAGGTGTTTGGGCGAGTTGCCCGCTTCCATCAAAGGCTGACTTCAAGACATCCTGTAAGAAGCAAGAGTTGTTTTGATACTTGGGCAAGATTCTGGTGTTTGAAGGGCAGTGCTTAGTACTTACCCCAGCTGCTTGACCAAGTAGACTGAGCTCACAGGGGGCAGGAAATCCCTCAGCAGCTGTACCAAGTTTGCTAAATTTTTGCTGAGTCTCCTTACTTCTCTCCTCTTGGTTGTCCACCTGCATAATCTGGATGATGGCACGGAAGTAACTCACATAGTTAATATTGTGACATAGTAGTGATTTGAGGGCTTCAAAATCTTTCTTGTTTTTCATGTCACTTTGTTTTCTTTAATTCCAGCAAGGTGCTTGTAATATCTCTTTATGGATTTGTTTGAGAGGTCCATCAGTCCCCTTTCTTACGGCAGCTCTGAGCTGGGGGAGCAGCAGGCTCTTTACTTTCTGCTGGGAACATTTAGTTGACCCCTGGTTTGCTTTGGCTCAAAAAGAAAGAACGTTTATTTGAAAGGCAGTCAGAGTAGGTAACATGAACATCTAAGTGTAGCTTTTCATCCCTACCTGAGCACCACTTCATTGCTGACCCATGCAGTTAGTTTGGAACTGGAGACCCCTCTCTGCAAACTAGAGAGAGATGCTATGGTAGTAGTTGAGTGTCTTGGAAGAGAAGTGGTAGCTGCTGATGTGAGGATTGTTTTGGCAGAAGAGGAAGGGTGCAGAAACGATGCTTCTCTTCGGACATGTGTCGTGCGTTACTGCAAGTTACCACAAAACTGTCCCCAGTGGTATTGCGTCGCTTCATCATTAGCTGAGTCAACAATGTAGATCTTTGACAATTATTGCTTATTAGTAATAGCTAATATGCCACAATATTTTATCTTTTCAGGGATTAGATGATGAAAAAGAGACCTCTGAAAATGAAACGGATCCAGAAGACTCCAGGGAAATTCAGAATGATCCCTGGCATAAGAAGGCCATCAGTGAGGGACCCTCTTCCCCACAGTCCCTTTGCCACCTTATGCCACCTAGTCATGGTCACGAAAGATCAGGTTGTGAGACCCCTGTCAGTGTTGACTCCATCCCACTCGAGTGGGATCACACAGGTGATGTGGGGGGCTCTTCGTCTCACGAGGATGAAGAAGAAGCGACGTACTACAGTGCTTTGTCAGGTGAGAACCCGTTGCTGGCTGCTTCTTTGGAGACAGACAGTTGCAGGATGTCCATGTGTGGGAAGGGAGGGGGATCGAGGTCTTGTTTCCACATTGTTGGTTGGTTTTCAGGTACTGTTAANCGACGTACTACAGTGCTTTGTCAGGTGAGAACCCGTTGCTGGCTGCTTCTTTGGAGACAGACAGTTGCAGGATGTCCATGTGTGGGAAGGGAGGGGGATCGAGGTCTTGTTTCCACATTGTTGGTTGGTTTTCAGGTACTGTTAATAGATGTAAGCAGTCTCATCTCTTAAGTGTTTTGGTGGAAGGAATGGTGTTGTCTAAATCTAATTCATATTGTAAGGAACATAAGGTTTTAAGAAACTTTATTTTTAAAAAATGTCTGATGGATATAGTGCCAACAGCTTTTTATTTTATTGTCTTTGCTGACCCTTATTGTTTCAGTTGTTTTTAATAGCTGGAAAATACTGCATAGTGAGGAAAATGACATTATTCTTTT
>PPHD01025431.1:0-11768 GCA_002909625.1 Bambusicola thoracicus
GTGTCCGTTTTCTTCGAAATGTCAGACTGTTTCCCTAACTCACATGGTCAAAGGAAAATTCCGAGAAAGATGATGTGAGTTTTTCATACAGTTTTTCACTTGAGACCAATATTCTCATTCTTTGAATTCTGCCAGTCATTTTGAGGGTTTCAGCACAGAGAAAAACTTCTCGTCTCCATAACCACAAACAAATAACATCACAACAAAGGGGATACCTCTACCAGTATCAAACTCAAAGAATTTATCAGAGCTTCTAATAAGACTCCTGAGTGATTTGTTTTTAGCCTTCGCTGCTATGGAAGCATTTTGTTATTTAGACTCACAGGTTCGACATTTCTGCTACCATTACAGTTCAGTCGCTGTCTGCTAAGCGGATTCTTCTGCCACTGCCTTCCTTCAGGAACGAAGCCAGTGACAGTACACACTTCAGCCCCCTAAACTCATTCTTAAGAAGGTGGCACTTCAGAAAACTCTGTCCTGCTTTTCCAAGGTAAAGCTGAACACATTTGCTTAACACATGCCTTTATTAGACTCACAAAATGCACGTGCCTTCCCTGGTTAGAAAAAACTGAAGCAAAGTCTCATCTTGCTGCACATCACTGTGACTCTGCTGTGTTCTGCAAGTGTGGAATGTACATTTCTGGCTTTTTTTTACTAATTTGAATCACATTTTTTTATTTACTCTTTCTTTCTCCACAAACACTTGTTATGACAGCTTGCGTCTTTTAATATTAAGATTTATTTCCTTCCCATTTCCTAATGTACCCCAGAGACAATAAAATGACTTGACTATCAGTTAACACTCATTTTAAAGCTGAGTCCAAATATTTAATTGAATTGGTTGTGTCAGTGACTTAATCACCTAATTGCTAGCATTTCTATTTCTGTGGTGCAGATTGTCAGTGAGCTTGAAAGATCAGTTGTACTACCAGAGACTGGAAGTAATCTCCTTCCAAATGGTATAAATAGCTGAACAACAGGCAAAATATACCCTGAATGCACATCCAAGTGCAAACTCAGAACACCATGTCTGTTGTTCTGTACTTTGCTTTTTGTAGAATACCAGGTGTCTGTTGAGTTATACTTAGGATGATGGCACTACTGATATTATTATTTTGCCTCTATATCCTCGAAACGATAGTTGTGATTTTTTTTCCCTAAATGTAGTCTTATATTACTTGGATTAAAGATATGGCAGCAAATTGCTCATTTTAAAGCATATGCAATCAGTATGATGATCTTCTACCATCTGCAGCACAGAAACGGAGAGAACCTGGAGGGCTGAGGGTTCTTAATTCCAGAAGGAAATGTCATCAAAAACGAGTGAATTAATCTTTGCAAACTTGACATCCTGTATCTTTGTCTTAAAGATGGATTCTAGATAGAATCTCATTATCCTTTCTGTTTTAATTTAAGTCTTTTATGTAATGGTTGATAACAGTATTGCTCGGAATCTATATGTTACAACTGTTATATACTACAATATTGTGTACTGGTGATTCTGTATGAAGTCTGCCAGGCTCAGACAGTGCTACCCGAGTTGCTCAGCTCAGCTGGGGATTGTTGCAAAGCACAACATGTTGTTCCAGAAAGCTGATGGCTGGCACTGAATGGGAGCCAGGAGTGGGAGTGCTTGGGCAGGGGGTGCTGCGCCTGCCCTTCTGAGGTGGCTTGTGTTTTCATACTCTAATGGCTTTGGAAAGTACAGTTTTGTGGCAAATCCAGAGATGTGAACTTACCTAAGTTACAGCATCATAGAATATCCTGAGTTGGAAGGGACCAGTGAGGATCAAGTCCAACTCCTGTGGTTACGCTGCATTGTTAGCAGAAGAGGAAGAGCCTTCTGGTGACACCAGGATGACCTTGGAGATCCTCAGTGAGGACACAGCCACGAAGGCAGAGTTCAGAGGCTCTGTGGAAGAAGCCAACCCATCACAGGCTGGGGAAAGACACCCAGCCCCATGGACTGCACAGAATCACACAAGCACACAGAATCACACAAGTGCACCAGCTGCAAGCAGGACCAATGCAGCAGTTTTCCAAAATATCACACTCTGGATTAAGCTTACTGTGCAAGTGCAAAATGCCATGAAATGTTGTCAGCACTGACACTCTTGGTCTTTATGCATCTGGTGACCTTCAAAGGCTGCAGCTGGGTACTGGCCACGTGGCTTCTGCATGGGCTTCTCTACATAGGCCCACTCCTTTGCTAAAGAAATTTAACTTGAACACAGCCAGACAGACATTGCATTGTTCTTGCATTTTGTAAAATAAATTCATTGCCAGACTGGAACCTGGTGTGCCAAGTTAAAGATGAGAGTGCATTTTATGGCTGCGTTATAAACCCCTGAAAAAGGAGGTTTGCAATGTAAATGCTGACACAGCCAGAACTGTAACTGAGTGAATGATATCGCTATGATATCTTATTTACCTCTAGCAAGGACTATATCAGGAAAACTAAATGTATTCCTGATGTTACAGATTTTATTTGATAGGCTAAAACTAGAAAGTTCATGCTTCGATTAAGGCAAAGGAGTATCATAAGAGCTACCAATTCACACACGATAAAGTGTTCCCATATTTACTTAGAATTTATTGAACACCTTTTTACGTAGAAAAGGACAATTCAGGAAGAACAGAAATGCATAACACAGAATAAGTGGAACTGCAGCAGTGGTTTATTACAACCACTACAAAAGGGATGTACTGCTGCATGTGATTGAGTACCCAGATACTAGCTGGTGCTGCTTCTTTTTCACATTTGAATAATTTACAGCAGAAACTCCAGAAATACTCTCCTGCAGCTTGACATCTGCTTAATTGAACAGGAAAGCATTGCACTGAGCTAGGAAGTTGAACACAGGATGATAGGCACTCATAAGTAACGTGCACAAAGCAATCTGGAAATCGTGGCTATTGGCTGCCATTCTCTGTTACTAACTACAGTACAGAATAGCAGTTACGGATCTAACTGGTGCAGGGTTTCCTCAACCAAGTTATGTCCAGGTTGGTTTTGTAGACCAACAGCACTTATGCTTTGTCATTTCCCTGCTGTGACCTCTCTGATGTCCATGACTGGTGTGGAAGCTGGTATTTGGCAAGCTGCACTACCGAAGAAACCTGCTAATTCTGAAAAGTGGTGTTTTGGGCTCAGCTGTCACTTCTGGATGAAATATGTTCTACCTTGCAGAGTAGACTAATAAGCCTGCCCGTGCACTGTGTAATGTTTTCTTTTGTCCTTTATAAAACTGAAACGACTGCAATAATAGTTCAGGAGAAGATTTTGATATCCTCGTTCCAGCGTGCCTTGGCAGTCCCCACGCTGTGAATAGTTTCTCCAGCTCCAGTGGAATGCCTCTTGGATGGAAGATTGCCCTCGCAGTGAATTCAGCTGCTCTCCTGCTGCAGGAATGTGCGGGCACACTGTTACACATTCTAGAGGGAAAATTACACAAACCTGTCCAATGACAAGTGTATACCGTCGACACTGTATCCAAGAAAAGCTATTGTATGCATTAAAGAATGTGTCTTTTTGGCACTTGCTGAAATAAGAAGAGACAAGACTTTGCAGTCTGGGCCCTTCTCAAACCTTTACACGATGAGGCAGAGCAAGTTTCTGAGCACTTCTGCAGCACTCCCCTGTACCAGTCCCCTTCCCTGCTCCCCTCACCGACAATTCTGTAGAGCTTTAGCTCCAGTTCAACAACTGCTGACAAATGCTGCACCTTTCTGCTCCAGCCCCTTGCTGCTTACACGCGGGAATCAAACAATCAAAAGAATCTCAAACTGACTTTTGTCTAAGTAACTTGTTTGTTTCTAAACCTACAAAGCAAATGCACTCTTTGCTCTGTAATTTAATGTCTGCTTCTTTTTTCCGCCAAGGTTGATTTGGTATTTCCTTTACAAACCTCAATTGTTGGCATTAAGAACTTGGCCATTTCAACTCTACTGGACTAAAACTTGGCAAACAAATTGTGAGCTAGCAGCTAAATTGTTTCACTAAAATTTCTTTCATTTTTATCATTAGTCTGTGAGCAATCTTTATCTCTGCAGTTCCCACCACACTTCTAGGTCCCCCGAAGGTGAATCACTGGAAGTAACTTGGAAGTGCAGCTGACTGCCCGTACAAACACTTAAATAAGAGACCCAGAACCTGAGCTCCATAACAAAATGCAGTTTCACTCTGTTTTTCTGCCCACAGGCAGCCTTTCTTACACTTCTCCATATCAAGGAAGTGTCCCAGGAGAAGCCACAAGATAGAGTCCTTAACAAAGCAGGAAGAGCAGAGAACCACAAAGGCACATAGCAAGTCACTATTAGGTGAAGGCCTGTGCTTGCCAATCCTGTGCAGAACTGGAGATATGGTGAGCATTCCATAGCAGCCAGTGGTCAGAGGGCCAGCAAGGATGGGAGTGGAGGAACGGCCATGGAAGATGAGAGTGAAAAACCCATGCCGTGTGGATGCTGGCAGCCCTGACACCATTAGGAACAGGGCTCAGCCGCCTGCTCCCTGGTGCTGTGCCATCAGAAGAGAGATTTTGGTCTGCTGTTCATCTCAAGGTCAGTTATTGGTCTGAACACCACCTTACCCCACAGCCTTAGGGCAAGCTGCTGTTTGTTAGAAAAGGGGACATGCCACAAAGAAGAGTTTTCACTTGTGGCACTTACAGGAGGCTGCACCAACTAACTGCCTAAAAACAGTGGGGCAGGGGGGAAGCTTAGTTTAACAATTAGAGTGGGATCTGGGCAGCATTTACTTGGCAAATCCTTTAAGCCCTCTATCCAAACCCTCCTTGCTGCTAATCAAGTCCTCCCAGAAGGATTATACCTTTCATTTGCCTTCATCTGTTTTATCTCACAGCAGTGGCCCCAGGTACTCTGCTGGGACGGCTTAGCATCCCTTGTTTCAGATGGGACATGGAGCTGGGATTTCAGCAGACATCACCCAAAAACCGTGTTTTGGCCCTGCCACTGGTGATCAAGGCCCGCAACACAGCAACAGCAACAAATGCCCCTTGTTTGTTTGTGCTGGAGCAACTGTGATATCTCAGAAAGATCAAGTATGTGTACTGCAGAAACCTAATTTAATGGGACTTGCAGTGGGCTCGAGGACTGTAAACAATTTAAATATGATTCTCTTCCCTTGTATTTCTCTTTCTAGTGAAATGACAGCAGAACTGCCAAGGTGATGCAAGATGCAATTGGGATATATGATTTTTTTTCCAGGGAAATGCTTGGTTCTGCCAGGATCTGGTGCAAGGAATATTTTGTAGTGATGTGGACTCAAATCTAGGCAACCGCTGAGCAGATCTAAATGGCCTAGTGAAGCACAACCCAGTGTTCTTTCACTGCTGCAGGAGAAGTCATGAGTCAGAAAAGCAGACCATCTTCAACAAGCATTCAGCCCTTCAATTCCTCATGTCCTTCAGCTCATGGCACAGCCTGAGGCTGAGCGGGGATCACCAGGTCAGCTCCGGCCTTTAACAGAGACCTCTCTTTGACTCAGGCAAGCTTAGCTTCTGAAATCAGGAATTTTAAAAACTATTAGCAAAAATCATCTGATTTGAGCTTACTAAGTTAAATCACATCTAAGGAATATTTAGACTTGGTGAAGTGTGTTTATCATATGTGAATGTTGAAGCTAAAGTACACTAATTTCTAAGAACCACAGCAATTAAACTGCTCTGCCAATAGTATGGCAAGGATCATTTGGTTAAGCCACCATCTAGCATAGACATTGAAAGGTCTAAGATGTATGTGGAAAGATAAATATCTACGCTTAGCTTTATCTTTAAGATGTTTTCATAGTGACTATTCTGAGAAACAATATTCATAACCTGTGGACAAATTGTGAAGCAGTTTTCCAATATCAAGTCCATCACTGCATTTCTGGGAGGATGCAACTGTTTCCTTTTTAAAGTCACCAAAGAAACCATCAGAAGAAAAGAAGAAAAGGTTTTCTTTCTTTCTCTCAAGGCCAGGGACCCTTGCTCCTTGATCAAAGACAGCAGCATGAGCAGGCCATGAATCAGATTGAAATCATAATCCCTATTTTCCTGCACAATGAATTCAAGGTAAAACACAACCTTCCTTCCAACTCTATTCTTCTGTAACATTCGTATGGACATTACTCTAAGAAGCAATTTGTAACTTAATGGACAGTGTACCTAAGCCCACTTCAGTGCTGGTGAAAGCCAGCCCCCAATGACATCCCACAGGAGGGTGACTGCAGGTGTGGTGTGCACCGAGTGGGCACTCACTCAGCCCTCTTCCCATGCAAGCATGTCCCGGTGGCATCCCCACTGCACGGGAGCTCCTTTGATGTAGATAGTACTGTGTCAGCCAGTGCTGCTGAAGAGGAGGACAGTCAATGAGCATGGCCAAGCATGTTTGTCCAGAGTAAGCTGGTAACTAAAATTTGATCCGAGCAAAGAGAAAACAAACAAAACAACAACAACAAACAAGAAAGAACAAGAAAAATAAACAAAGCACTTGTTGGGAGAGAATCCTGGGAATCAGTTGGGAGTGCTCAAAAAGGCATAGTAAAGGGTAATAGTATTTAGTTGTCTTCCTTATAAAGCTTTGTGTGGCAAGTGCCCACCCTTCCCATCTCTGCCTGCTGCCCCACACTGAGGCCGTGCAGTCTGTGGGAACTTTACTCGCTGTGTGGGAGCGCAGAAGTCAAAAAGAAGGCTTCCAGATGTGGTCAGTCATGAGATTCCCAGGAGCTGGTGCAGAGCCTGCTGACTGCTGGCACGTTACTGACACAGGTAATTGCAGCTTTTAAAGGAAGGCCTCTTCTGTAACTGCAAATTTTGGAGCGGAAGGAGATATCCAGAGGCCTGTGGTTTGAATTCTGGATAGCACCTCCACTTTTGGTCTGCAAGCAGTGAAAGGCCACTGGGGCTAATGGTGCTCCTTACGTTCTCCCTTAATGGCATGGGAAAAAACGTTCTAAGCTTCATGTGCCAAGATGGATGACATTCATTTTCTGATCCCAACTGCAGCAGATTCCCTTGGGAGAGGTGGCACAGCATCTGACTCATCTCTGGTGGGGAGTGCTGCTAAGTGACCGCAAGTTAAATAAACTCAAATTCCACAGTCATGACCGAGGGGTAATGAAGAAAGTTCCCTGCGAGTAGTTCCTGCAGGTGTTCGACATCTGGAGCTCCCTCAGCTCCCAGGACCTGCTCAAAACAGTAAATTATTGTGTTTGGGGATAAAATAAGAAATCCAAAGATCTTTATGATGAACAAACATTGTTTGTAGATGCTGGCTACTATCATTCCCCTGACAAACAAATTTCCTTTCAGAGTTACAACAAAGTCTTTGGTTCTTCATGAGCTGAAAAAGTTACCTGGTCAGAACAGCCCACGTAAAACACTCAAATAAATTCCCAGGCATGTAAGTCATTTGTTTTATCATGTCAGAAAAACAGGGTTTACGTATAAAGCCACATAACCCCATAAAGATAACTTAATCTGAAATCCAGCAAAGCTTCTTATTTTTAGTAGTTGCAGATCAGAAGTGGACATTTTACAAAGAAACCTACAAAAGTTGGTTGTGTGTTCTGGTAGTAATTACCTCCCACAAATATGACTCACTTCTGCAGCTTAAATGCAATGCTTTAGTGTCCCAAAATCAACAGTTTTATAAATAAATCTCTGAATCACGGACCGAATGCCTGAAGCGTTCAAATATTTCTTACTGCTCTGGGAAGCAGTTTTTATTTCGGGCTTTAACTTGGTAACAGTGAGCAGCACTGATACTAAGGGCAGTAAGCACGCATCGCAGCCAGGCTGCAGCGAGATCTCTGTCAGGGCAGCCCCACGCCAAGCTGTCCCACTTCAGCGCCCCGGCAATGTCGGCCTGGGCCGCCCCTCCACACGGGGACAGGAGCGGGGGCGGCGGCTCCCGGCGCACCCCGGGCAGATGCTGAGGGAGGCGGGGCGCGGCCTGCACCCCCCCGGCCTGCAGCGACGCGCCGGGCCGCCGAGCTGCGGGAGTCGGCCGCGGCCCGGGCCTGGCGGGAAGTGCTGTGCAGGCCGCGCCGTTGCGGCCGTGCTGACAGCCTTGCCTAATTTAGAAGCGGTTAGGAAAGGAAAGAAATAATAATAAAGAAAAAGAAGAGTAAGATTACCTGTAGAGCTTTACCCAAAGACAAATCAGTTAAAAAAAAAAAAAAAAAAAAAAAGCACGATTTTATGTTAAATCCTTGTGGGGCTCATCTCTTTTAGCAGCACATTACACTCAGATTTTCCTCACTCAGGAAAAAAGGTCGCTCTCCTCAGTGATATTGCTCTGTCAGCACAGCTTCCCTGACTCAGTGTGGCCTAAATAATGCTGATCTGATCAGCTCCCAAAGCAGAAATGTCTACGTGTGTGCACATGGAACAAGTCCTGATTTTACACACTGAAGTGCAAAGCAAAAGCACATGGGAGAAATGCAGATATGCAGATGGAACTTACAGACCTTCTGTCTTTATTTCATTACAAACTGCCAGTTAAAATCATTCCTGGATCTGGAATTGCTGGTGAAAAGTTATATATGGTGAGTGACAGCCCAGAACGTGCAGTCCTTTTTATTTATATTTAATTAGAGGGAAAAAAAAATGAAAGAGAAAAGGGAAAAGGCACGAGAACAGAAGGCTAAAGAAATAGGAGCTGAAAAAAAAAAAAAAAAAAAAAGGAAGAAAAAAGCAGAGACATTTCTGATGTCATTCTCCAGCAATTAATCACAGATTAGTAAAAAGTTCAAGCACGGAACCTGCAGCCTTATCTTGGTTTCTAAGTCTCAGTGTGATCTACAGAACAGCCCACTTAGGGGAAAATGCATTCACCTCCTGGCTGACTCATCCTCAGACATTTGCCTTTCGCCTTTATTTGTATTTCTGCTACTACGGAACCTCTGCTGCTCTGCCAAAAGCACCTTTGCAAGACTCACCAAAGCAGGACCTGCTGCACTGCCTCCCTGCAAGAACAAATCCTCCACCTGCAATTTCTTAAAATGTTTTCTTTGGGAAAAGGATGAAGAAATTATATTCTCTCAGTTTACTTCCAGAAATCAGAAAGTTTGCTAACTTAGGCTGAGTTACATCTATTTTTATTTATTCCATCTAGGGATAAGTATTCCTCTGATACTCTGCAGGCAAAGATTAGGATAAGGCACATCACTACAGACATCGGGAAGCTCCATTTTTGATGACTGTGCACTGTGCAGCTGAACTGATTGCATGAAGAAACTACAGTGATTTCCTGTGAGCTGCAGACCCTGTTCACATTGCTGGCTTCACAAGCCTACAAGCCCCAGCGCAGTGCTCAGGCTCACACTATCTCACATTATTCGAACTGATGCAACTCCCTCAATAAAATAAAATAAAATAAAATTTATAAAACAAAGCAACAAGTTCTCATGATTTTCCCAATTCCATTTTGAGTTTTACATTATTATTTTATGTAAAAGAGCAGTTCCAACAAGATACTAATGAGGATGAGACAGCATCATTCAGGATAGCATGTATTTTCAGAATCAGAAAGAAATAGAAATGAGCAGGAACTTACCAGTAGTAAGTGTGAGATGAGGATCTTTGAGCAACAACAAGGAGGAAGAGGAAACAACAGAAGAAGGAGATGAACGCCAGCGGACTGATTGATGGCAGGATTACTTTAGCCCACCAGACAGTGTGATCCTATAAGTGACAAAAATGATCACGGGGACAGTAAGGTGTTGGCAAAGCAGAGGGAGAATTAGGGCCTTTCTACAAGGCCCTGTGCACCTCAACTGAAATCCTTTTGTCATCTGTGTCTGTCACATTCAGACAAAGTCAAATTGGGATAGGTGCAGAGGAAGGCTGCTATGTTAAGCAGTTTATGTTATGAGTGAGCTGCTTTATGAGATTAAGAACCTGCTAAATAAAGCCAGTCTTCTATCCTACGGTGTGTCCAAAGCCATGGGGGTACTCTCATAGCATACAAATGCTCCCCATTTACTACGAAGTCCCACTTCAATGGGAAGCAGATTTTTCTTAAATAGCCTTAGGAGAGACCGTGTACCTTCTCCTGCATGATGACTCAAAGAGGTAGCAGCAAAAAGTGCATCAAGTAGAAGCACCCCAAACCTTAGCTCATCAGGAACTGGGAAAGCTCAGATTCAGCCTTCCCTGCTGCTCCTGCAGATTTCTGCTGCTCTCCCTTTGCTTCCCAGAACAAATGCATCGCTAAAGGTCATGTTTCTCATCAGGGACTGTGAGTTCCTGCACAGGTTGTGCCCCGGGCAGAGCTGCGGCGCAGCGCCCCATGTCCTCACCCGCTCTCACCTCCCTGCAAGGAGGCCAGCGTAATTGGGTTCCTATTTTTGCTCTTGCTACAGAATGCCTGAAAAGGAAAAAAAGTCTCTTCTAGGAGAAAACAGGTTTGAAAGAGAAGAAATATGCCCTGAGCCTACTGAGCTCAGTGACTATAGTGATATACCCCCTACACATGTTTGGACACTTAAAGGAGGTGCTCCAAGTCTTTCTCCTGGTGTACCTGTGCTCTGTTTGGACACTGGTCTTCCAGAGCGCTCCGCGTGGAATCCCAGCTGTGCAGAGCTTCAGACAGAAGCGTGCTGTCCCAACGCTGACTGTGATGAGTGAGGCAGAGACGCACCCGAGGGTGGCACAGGGCAGGTAGGCGCCGGGAGCGGGAGATCCAACCAGCAAAGAAAATGGAGTCAGATTAATGCGTCCGCAACACAAAAATCGGGCATGGGCTGTCCTTTGTTTCTTTATTTGTGACTTTGCAATGTGGATTTGATTACAGCGCTCTGAACTCAGCAGATTTCCTCCCCGCGCGCAGTGGAAAACATTGATGTCCTATTTACAAAGAATTTCTGGGAAGCCTGTTGCACATACGTATCAACAACTGCTTGCTTGGATGGTTTTTATTTAATAGTGTTTTGAAAAGCATATGGAGAAGATTTCTACTGTGGTACATTTAACTCAGAAATGTGTTGTGCCTGGAGGAAGGAGCTTTTAGGAGTTACGGTGCTTTGTATCTGTGAAGCGTGCCGGTGGAGGGATGTGCATTTGGGCTCTTGTTTTATTGTAATTTCTGGAGCCTGTGGCTGGCTTGTACCTTGATGGAGATCTCGGTTTGTATGCAGGCAGGGCTCAGTGCAAGTTCTATTTGGTAGAATTTTTGCTCAAGGCTTTGAGTTTTATAACATTTTTTATGACATTTGCTCTTTGGAACAGTATCTGCAATACGTTCGTTTTCCTTTACTCCAAGCTCCAGCAATCACCCTAAAAAGGTATTACATAATGTACCACATCTGGCCTTGAAAAGGACAGTCTGTATTTGGGTCACCATCATTACTTTAATGGAGGCACAATGAGGAGATTTGAAGATAGGTAATGTCCCCCAAATTTGAAAATGCCCTTTTATGGTATTTGTTTTAACTAACGGTTATTTATTTCCTGATCACAGGAGCAATATAGAGTGCAAGAAAGATGTGTTTGCAGCCTGTAGTAACCCAATATATCCTGCATGAGCAGGAATTGCAGCCATCGGACCCCACAGCATTTGGCTGCTCTTGAGTTGCTGATGATTTTCTCCATTGCAAATAATTTCTGAATTTGTTAGCATGCAGTAGGAAGCTTGACGACACAAAAGCAAGCCAATATTATTTGGACAGCCTGTTTTATTTCAAAATAACGCAGTATCTGATGCAATTCGCTTTAAATAGTACATCCTCAAATTATTGTTTTAAAAGGTTCCTTAAAAAATCG
>PPHD01025432.1:0-11767 GCA_002909625.1 Bambusicola thoracicus
CTATGTAAAGTCTACATCCATTTAAAGTTATTAAATTTTAATAACAAAACTTTCTATTTGCCACCTGCTACTTCAACACAGAAAAACTCACAGATGGGAGAGACGGAAGATCAGAAATTATAAACCTTACCAACAGTGAGATACAAGAATAATGTAGCAGAAATTCATTCCCTCAATTACCTCCAGTTCTGATTAATGCATAGTTTTTCTATTTATCTTTTATAAGGACTTCAACAACTGAAGCGCCATACCTTGTGCCCAGGGCTGCGAGCGTACCCACCTTGCTGCATAAGAGAACAGATAAGAGTGCTCAACAACAGGCACTGAAGAAATGCAAAAGTGGAGCACCAAATGCAAAGAGCTGCAGTGGGTGTGGGGAGAAAGGAGCCGAAAGGCTTGATGTTCTTGAAATGATGGACCAAACCCAATGCAAAATTTCTACAGCTCACAGGCAATAGTGAGCATGGACAAACCCCACTGTGCTTGCCCTGCAAGATGGGGAACGTCAGCACGTGCAGACTGCACCAAAGCTCCTGTCCTGCGAGCCATGAAAGCTCCTGCACCAAAACACTGCACAAAGAGGCAGGAGGAAGGAAAAAATAGGAGTGGATACAAGTTCTACTTAAGATGACTGACAAGAAAAGGAACAAGAAAGAAAAAAGTCTGAGAGGTTGTACTTTCGATTATATTTCAGTTTTAATTCCCTCTTGGCAGTAGCTATTCTCATTTCATTGTCCTTAATTTCTCCTCGGGCCTATCTGCAAGTTTAATATAAGTCTCTGTGCATGCTCAGGACTTGTTCACTTAATTGGGTGAAACTAGAAGCTGCAGTTATGCCAAAAGGTTTTATTAAGGTATTAAAGAATAATCAGCAATCTCTCCCCAGCCTCTCCCCAGTAAGACTGCACAAAGATTTAGCTGATGTTTTATTTAAGCACGGGCATCATACATTATCTAATGCAGTTATTAAAATTAATCAGATATGAGAAACTTTACGAAACGCGGGGCTTCCTCACACAGGATCTTAAAGGAAACATCAGTACCACCAGTACAGCGTACACCAAGAAATTCCCACTCCACAAAGCAGTGCAAATATTTACAGCTGCTCCTGATGGGTTTTTGTCACAGATACGAACATTTGGATAAAACAGCACTCCTTGCACACTGATCCTGTGCCACTATTACATACTGTGGTCCTTTTCACCCAGGTGAACCAGCTGAAGAGTCCACTCCTACTCCAAGTTCATAATAAGTGAAATCTCTGCCTTCTAGATACGTTGAAATTGTGCTCTATTAAATGTTTCTTAGTCACAGGAACGGTACCTGCAGCATTGTTTCCTAATGATTTTGAAAGCAGAGTTCTCTTTCTTTCACCCTTCTGAACATGGACTTCACCCCAAATTTAGTACCTGAATAATTCCTGGCTCCATGTTGTCTGGGGCTTGGTTCCACAATGCCCAGAAAGTTTAATTTGGCAGTATGCATCACTCTCAGCTCTGACTTTCCTTCTTGCATTTTCCCCCTTAAACCAACATATTCCTTACGGTTTTCCCATTTCTCCTCCATCCTTTAATCCTGCTCCCATTCTGAACTTCTCTGCCCAGGTACCCTCAGCCAGCTGCAGGACTCAGCCTGCCGGTTGTCCTCCAGTCCCGGTGAGGATCATTCAGGCAGAACAAGGTAAGCAAGCTGCAGTACTGAAGTGAATGCTGAAGATAAGCAGATGGAGGCCTGCACTGTTTTAGGAAAGGCCACTGGAAACCAGGGCAGGGAGCTTCGTTCCCATGTATCTGAGCAACCTGGGCCTGGATGTGGGGATGTGCTAACAGCAGCCTGCTCCCTCGGTCCAGCTGCTTGGGCCCTGCAGTCCAAATCCTCCCTTGGACAGAGTAATGCAGCAAAGACTCCTCATTTTAGCAGCTGGCGATATGATTTATAAACCTCTCCACACCACTTTCCCTGACAGGCTCCCAGCTTCACTGGAGGCCACAGTTCTTGGCTTCCTTCACTAGAGCTAATTCCATGATGACAAAGGGAAAACCAGGAGTCTTTGGCTACAGCCCAGCTTTCTACGCAGAGCAAAGCTCAAAAACAGTTTCAGAACCATGTTCAGATGTGGACTCACAAAGAAACTTCTAATACACATTAGCCAGACTGGAAATATAACTGAGCAACTTGTGGACATGATTCCACTCTATCAGACTTTATATCAGTTTACAGAGCCTTGAAATCATTCAAGTTACGATCCCCAAATGAAGCACTGCCATCAGGCACTGCTGTCACGCAGAATTTTTCTCCATTCACACACAGAGACACTTCTGGCGAGGCTCTTGCTGTAATATCTGATGTTCTTTGTGACACAGCGTCAAAGACTGTGACTATTTCCTTGCACTTTATGTGAAAGGTAACTGCCTGGTTGGGATACATCAACTGTTTGCATGCATGCCTGGCACAAACCCGTGTCTGAAAGCAGTAAACCTTGATCATCCTGCTGAAGTATTTCCAACCTGTCCTCTGCCTGCCAAAATACAGCCCTGGAATGCAGACTCCATATGACTTGCCCCTCAACTTTAGATCCTGTCAACTTGCATTATCCATGGTAACAGTAAGGTTTAAGAAATACCCTCTAGCAAAAAGCTTACACACAGTGTGTTGTTGGGTTTTTTTTAGCTTGAGCAGAATAAATACCAGATATCAGCAGTACCACACACATATCATAATTCTGGAAACAGCTCAAAGTGGAATTTTACATTTATAGTTTCTTAAGTCTGTTAATAATTTACATCCCATATGTAGTATACCTATGTAGTATACCTTTACATTCATATGAAAATTGCATTTGTAATATTAAAAAGAACCTGTGTTTAGAAGCCCCAAGTTGCAGGAAGAAAACTAATGGAAATTTAAAAAAGGAAAACCATCAAAGGGCTATTTTCTTCTGCCACCATTCCTTATTTCATCTTAAAAGGCACTTTTGACTGCCACTGCCATCTCTTAGCTTAGTAAGGTAAATCTGGACACAAGCCTTTGTAAGTTAAATTAAACAGTCATTCATTTTTTTTAATGATAAAGAGAACAAAACTGCAATCTGGAAGGACATTTGGAAATCCACAATGTTAACTGATTATCATGCCAAATTGATCTTTCCAGATGAAGTACAACCAAAATCTGACAAATTCATCTCCTGACTACTAACAGCCTCCAGTGAAATGATGACAACAGGACTACACTGCTTCCTCTTACAAGCTCGTTTACAATATGCTTTGTTGATGATATTTAAACAATAGCTAGTGCCAAAGGGGATAGGAAATGCTGATTATTTTAATCAGTCTCCCTGTTCAAACTAAAAAAGTGTCAACTCATCATTTTATAGATTTCCCAAGAAAACAAACTTGTTTTATCAACTTGCCTACCTGCTATTCCTACCCAGCTGACAGGAGATGGAAACACCGATGAGTACTGAGTACAATAAGGCTGTAAACTGCAAATGGTTTAGAGCATATCTCTACTGAGAAGGACACTGCAGTAAGAGACGTAGAGTATTCAGGCACTCACAGAATATCACAGATCAGAACTTCTGCTGCTCAAGAAGAGTTTCTTTCATCTGTCATATTTTTTAAAATATTTTTGTTTTATATACTTTTCTAGGGTCAATAACAACAACAAAAAAAAACAGTTTTCAGTATATGGATAAAGTGAAATGTATTTCATAGCGAGTAGGGTGAATTAACAGAAAATGTAATGTTTCGCATTGAAAGTCCAACATTACTACCTTTAAATTTAAAAGCATTTTTCTGCCAGAAGTAAAATCCAGCTTCAAATAGGAGCACACATCCATTGCAAAGTCAATGTTAAGTTTATTTGTATGCTAGCCCAAACAGGTCTGCCCTAACTAAAACCAGAAATACTCCCTGTCTCTCTGTGTGCAGGTCCTTTGCTGGGCCAGAGAGCAGGAGCCATAAACTTGTGACCCACACCCATAAATACCTCTGCACAGCAGCAGCCAGGAAGGTGCAGCACGCAGCCACTACAGACAGCATTTCATATTGCCTGGGAGTGGCACAGCTCGATTGCCTCCCACGCTCCTGTATGGGGCCATGAACTTCTGGCATGCACTGATGTGTAGCAATCTGCACAGTGTGGTCTACGATAACCTAACAAGCAAATTTTACTGCAAATAATGAAGGGTGATATGAAATACATTCAATACATACAGTAGAAATCTAGGAGGTATCATTCATAGACATTTTTATGTTGGTTCCAAAGACACGTGAAGCATCTTGCATTCATACTCCTGACATGACAAAGGCAGAACCATGGTATTTTTGCCTGAAACTCTGCTGATGGCAACATGCAGTTGACATAGTCTAAAAATATCCTTTCTCAGTAGCCTTTTGAAAAACAACAAATAGTCTGTAAAAAAGTGCATTTAGGAGCTCTACTGTTTGAATAAATAACACAGTAACTCAACGTTGGGTGAGGCCTTCAGGTTATGGATTTCAATGAGCATCACCAAAACCTAAAATTGAAGACAAAACCTTGCAAGAAGGATGCATTATTTTTTCGTGATAGAGCTGAAGGAGGGAATATCTTCCTGCTAATAAATTATTACCACAAGCAGACAATGCATAAATCAGCACTGTTCAACTGTGAAGATCTCTGGATTACATAACAGGAATTTGCCTATATAGCTCAGCCAGTATAGAGCTAAGGAAAAATCTTCATGTCACATAATTCAGCTGGACCTGCTCCTGCTGCCCTGAAGCCAAAAGGAGTGATGCCCTGCAATTCAGCAGGAGTACGACAGGATCGAAAGGTGTTATTGTTTATTTTAGTGCTATAGCTATAACCCTCCAACTGGAGAGGACACTATTGATGGTATTGAAACTGTTTAACAACAATTTCATTTGCAGCTTTGCCTTAATCTGAGGTGCATACCTCATATGAAGTGAAGCGATCTACACTCAGGAAATTAAGGAATCAATTTGCTAAACAGGCTTTGCTTTTTCTTCCTATCAATTATTTCCACCAATGCAACTTCTCTACTAACACAGACCTAGAAACCTACTCACTACAATCACCCTCTTAAAATCACAAATATATAAACAATAGTGGAAATTCCTAATGAAAATGTTAGCTTCTTTCTGATTCCTGCCTGCCACACAGATATAGAAGAAAGCAATATCTCTGTTTCCAACCTGTGTCAACACCATTACCTGACTGGATAATGACACAATGTATTGAAGCAGTTTTGACAGGAGATAGCATTCTATCATCACTTCCCAGTTTCCCTTGGTGAACATCACCAGTTTTCTCCAATTTCTCCTTCCACTTCTTGGCAGGCCATTCTCTCTAGCTAAGAGGACACACCATTGCCAAAACAAAGCTATGCTTTTAGGCTCCATAATAAGCTAACTTTTGAATTGTATGCAAATCACATTGAGATAAACTGTTATTAAATTGCGGACCTAGACCCTCAGGGATCATGTGCGTCACTGTTAAAAATGATTTGTGTTCCAAGTAGCAGCTGGCCTTGGGTACCTTGTCTCCACCAGACAGCATTTCTGCTAGGAGCACTAGGTGCTCCATGGACTGCAAGGAGAGTCCCCTTGAGGAGATGAAGGCATTTCCCATGTAAGCAGGAGTGGATCTGGCTCTTGACATCTTGCTGTGATACCACACCCTGACTCCCACACAAAACATTTCTTCCTCTGGTTCTGAGGAACACCAGGAGAAGCACCTCTGGATGTTTCGATGTGCCTGAATCTCACCTTGCAGCAAAACCTGTGGTTGCAGTGACAAAACACATAAATAGACTTGTCCTACACAGAATGCAAAGAGTTGTTTCTGACTGTGTTAAAAGACCTCTAACATAACAGTTACACATTTTACAGGACTCCTACTCATCTCCTCAGCACTAGATGTATCCTTCTTTTTGTCTGAGTACTTGGCAGACCATCCTTTCCAGCTAAGAGGATGTACTGTGTCTGAAACAAAACTATCTTTGTGAGCCACATAATAAACTAGCTTCTGAATTCATATGAAAGTCATGCAGTTGACAACTTAGTGTTTAAATGATGGATTTTTACAACATTATGTAATTATTGCCACAAAGTGAAGCATTTATTCTGGGTAAAATTTACAGAAGCATGAAATCAAATAACATGTACATATACATTGAGAGCCTTAAGGACATACAAGGGTAAAGAACATCATATTCTGTTCAGCTCCCGACTCCACCCCTTTGGCATTAATTGACAAAGAAAGTGAAATCTTTCTGAGTAAGTGAAATGGGGATTTCCCACTGACTGAGAAACACTGAGGTGGTGAGAAATTGCCATCTCTGGCTTTGTGCCACCACACCGTGGCTCACCAAACATGGAAAGCAGCAATCAAAGGATGCAATTCATGTTCTAGCACTATGTGAGACTTTTCTTCAGATACACTGCATGTCCAATGCATAAAGAAAGATCTAGTTTGCAAATTTTACTCTTTTTCCCTTGATTTCTATGTTTTTCATACTCATAATTCAATTGGTGAAGAAAAACTGCTCAGCAGTTGATAAGTACTTTTTATTGACTACGCTTTCTCATTTATCAGCACGTAAAAAGGCTTACAAACATAAGCTCGCTGCTTTCTAGGACTGCCTTGCCTGCTTAAAAAAATGCCTCCAAAGTACATGACTGTTTAAAAACAGTTAACTCTTGTGTACAGCAATATTAAGTTCTTAAGATGTGCTTTAACCCTCTCTCTTGCAGCATGCTTTCAATTGTCTGTGCTGATTTACCCTCTCCAGGAAAAGAGGTAAATGTTTTCCAAGAGTAAATCAGAAGAGGGGAACAGTGGTCTGCTGGTATCAAACACAACATCAGGCACCACATAAGCACCCCATAACTGTGATTTCATCTCACCCTTCTCCAAAGCCCCTTCCCTTCCAAGGTTTTCTGTGCACAGGAAAGACTTCATTTCTAAGGCAATTACTTTTTGTGTTCAATTATGCTAAAAGCAAACCTATGCCTTATGTCATTTAGTGCTACATGTGATAAACATTAAGAGAACCTGAATCCAAGACCATAGGAGCAAGTTCAAAACAATTGTCTACACTATCTTCAATTTTGATTCAATATCCCTAGTCTAAATAATGTTTTAATATCAGTACTGAAGGAAGGCAGCATTAGATTTCATGGGAGCACCAAGCTGCTGATGTGGGCACAGAAGCTGTGGCCGCTGCGATCCCCATGAGCTGCAGGCGACTGACAGCTTCGGGTAAGATTATGTAAGCTTTGAAAACTAAGGACAGCGCTGCCTGCAAAACCTGCCCTCTGATAAGGACTAGGGCTGTTCATTTCTCCCTGACTCCACATTCCTTCTGTGTTCAATTACTCACAAGAGAGCATTTCTGCAGTAAATATTAATTAACACTCGATTTCACTGACCTTACTAATATTTTTAAACAAGAGTTGAAAAACATGAATCAGAATATCAAATTACAGCCTTTGTGAAAATACAGCACTTAAGAGAAAGACAAAACCCTCTAAAGAAACTGAAGAGCACATTAAGTGTAACAGTGGGGAACACTAAGCCACCAGTTCCCTGCATGCAGAAAATGTTCTTTCACTTTTGGACTGTTTAATCCAAATGTCATAATTTAACAAAAAAGAAATGTGTCAGACTTGCAGTCACACTGCATAAAGGAGGTTTACATAAGTGGAACTTCCTCTTTAGCAATCAAGCATCCTTCCACGGAGCTGGACTGAATTCTTTCTTATTACTGGCATTTCCCGTGAATGTGGCTCAATAGCTACTCACACTTCTGCTCAGATGCTTGAAGAATCACTGCAGGTGTTGCCTGAGCTGGTTGTACAGGAGTGTTAGTAAGGCCTCAGGAGAGTTATTCAGATTACCACGGTATTCAGTACTATTCTTAACTCCAGGCAGCCATACAGTCCACTAGGAAAGCATGTCAGAATTTACAAGGAAGATGCAAAGAGTTACAGTTCCTTAAATTCCTCTGTGATG
Organism: Bambusicola thoracicus; assembly: GCA_002909625.1. Classification (NCBI taxonomy): domain Eukaryota; kingdom Metazoa; phylum Chordata; class Aves; order Galliformes; family Phasianidae; genus Bambusicola; species Bambusicola thoracicus. The sequence continues at coordinate 8,020 of PPHD01025432.1, forward strand.
CTACAAAGAAACATGTGTACATGCCTGATTAATTCATCAGTAAGATACGATAACAGTGATGGGTGAGATTTGACTGTATAATGAAGTCAGAATGCAGAAATGTAAGGCAACACAAGTTTTCTTAACTGAATTGAACTAGCTAGGAATTAATTCTGAACCTAGACCACTAATGTGGATTGCAGGAACAACAAGCAGGAAGCCACACCAGGTCTCCCAGAAAGGAATACTTGGTACATATCCAGAAGACTACCAGCTTTAGAGGATCCTATGATCTGTCCTACTTTGCCAGCTGGGGAGCATAAGCCAAAGCAGAAGCACCAAAACCCTTCAGCAAGTAGAGAAAAGGGGAGTGCCAGTTTTCAGGGGCTGCCTGGAGGACAGCTAAAAGAGAGCAGCTCTGAACAGGCATCTGGAGAAGCTGGACATACCAGACTGACATGTAAATGAAATGGCATTTTCCCATCTACAGACTGATATCCAGATCCTCCACCCTCGTGCCTTTGCTTATATAAATGATAAAGCAAGTCCATGTTGCCCCCATGTTCACATGTGTAAATTACTAAATACAGCATACAAAATTCACCAGATTTCACAACTGCCACCTTATTTTGCCATCAAAGGGGAGGGCCATCACTACACCTTCTCAGATATGCCTATCCTGACAGTTGGACCAATATAGCTATTTGCATTTATAGTACTGAAAAGGTTATGAATGCAGTAAAAGTCAAGCTTGCCCCAAACAGCCTGCCATCTGAGAGAGGAAGAAAAACAAAAACATTAGAAAGCAGTCACTGAAACAAGCAGCATGGAAGGCAACAAGCTCTGCTACAAAAGTCTGTGGTTTTTTTCAGTTTCACCTGGGGTATACTTCCTCACATCTAAATGATCTTCTTTAGAGCCTGATACCATGCAGGAAAGCCAGAGCTTTCAACAGAGCTATTTTATCTCAAACAGGGCCACCACTTGGCTTGAAGCTATGCTGCAGAGCAGTCTTTAAATATGGAATGAGTTGCATGCCCTAACTAGAAATAGAAGCAGAAGAAATCTAATGAAAGTGTGAAATATTCATCAGGGAAATTTGGAAAAGCTATCATAGCAGTTTCTCTAAATGGCTTTGTGAATTTTACTCTTAAAGGAAATGAATTACTTAGTAAACTTAACAATGGGTAAAAAAGCAGCCAATAGAGAAATCAGAAATCCTCTGTTTGTGATGTTTTGGGTTTTTTTGATCATTTTACAGTTTCTTAGGTATTACTTACTTACTGCACCCTACAATTCCTCTCCTTTCATGGGGGCCCAGGAGCAGCAGCACACAGCAGTGCCCAGCCACCCCACTCAGCACAGACCATGACCTGCAGCTGTCCCAGGGCCTCACTGAGGGGCCTCAGTTCTGCGGCCCCACCACAGCAAGGCATGGGCACCGGAGCTGAAGGACAACCGTCTGCCACTTGGCCTGCTGCGATCAATTCCTGAGAGTGCTGACATCCTCACTGTTGCAGTTTCATGGGTTTGGCTGCCAGGGCTAAATGTTACTTCTACCTGGAGTTAAGGGGAAAAGAGTAAGGATGTAGCTGGAAGTGAAGAGTCAGAGGAATATCACCATCCTAACACAGCACGGTGCTGCCAGCTACTATAACCTTTAAGTGAGACTTGCAGATCATAATCCTTGCTACAGTATTGTAGCAAAGACAAAAAGAGGATGTATGATTTTTCAAACAGTGACTGACTTGGCTAAGCGGAAAATACCCACATTTAGTTCATGGTCTGGCATTTGTCAGCCTAAACAGTAAGCAGGAATATGCTTGAAAAGCTTTGTGAAAAACATGAGGTCTCCAGTAAACTCCTTTCTCACAGTCAGTTCAGGGACGGCCCTGTCTTTGTCACAGGGCCAGCTTAGGGACAGTCCCTGTAATTCAATCTCTTGATTTCCCTTAGATAAGCCTAATTATTTCTCCCCTTCAGGATAACTTAAGGGAATGATTAATCTAAAGCTTCTTCATCTTAATAGTCCCTGGGTATGAAGAAATTTCAAAATTCTTTATTTCTAGACTGTTAATAAGCCAAAGGCTTCCCCAGACCTTAACGACAGCAATCATTGATTCTCTCGTCATATTTCAAAAGCCAAAGCAGCAGCGAGCAGTTTAAATTTGATACTCCCAGCGGAATTACCTCTTTCATCTCCGCTATGATCTGAGCAGCTCTGCTATTACCAGCTTCTCAAAGTAGCCTTTGTAACTGAAAGCACTTCAAAATGCCAGGTTTAACGGGATCCTGACCTGCAACCATTTGTTTTTCTAATTACTGAGTTTTCTTCCTGTTAAATTAAAAGCACTGCAAACCATTTTCAAAAAAATATGAAGTAGTACCTGAGTATCTAATAGATGGTAATGTATTTCCATATCTTTCAATTCTGCTATGTTACCAGAGGGCTGTTGCAAAATCTCACTGTTTAAAACCCATTACTCTTAATGGAAAATGCATTTAACCACGTGTTACCTATATAGCCCATTTCTCTACAGGCAGCAGGAAAGGATTTTTCCCTCTATCTGCTCAGGAAGTGCAAATGAACGATCTCCCTCGGTCGTAAGTGCTCACCTTAACCTTGACCTTGGCTGGCCAGCCAGCTCACCGCAAAGCTAACTCAGACACCCCATGCACTTAAAGGGCAACCTTTCCTTGCTGCACAATAGTGACCTCAGCAAAATAAAGAAAGAAAACAACTCCGCTGCAAACACTCCAAAGTCAGATTTCACATGCTCACAGCTCAGGCAAGTCAAAGCCAACTTATTACGTGCTTCCATCTGGAAAGAATTGTTTAGAGGTGATATTCAGTTTATGACTTAGCTGTAGCATTGTTTGAATAAGAAAATGCACAATCTCTATATCAAAATGCAAAATCAAATAACTAAACCAAGCTCCAGAGCCTTTCTTAGCCTTTCTGAAATACAAATTTTAGGCTAATACATGAATGGTGTGTTTCATCCCTAGTGGGTCTATTTTGAAAGTAAATCAAGTTTGAGTTCTTATGAATGCATCCTTAACCAGGTTCGTGGTAACTTCACAGATTAACACTTTTATCCGAACCTAAGCAATGATCAATGAGGTCTATATTATACATTTTTAGAAGTTCTAAATTAAAGATTACCGTCCAAACCTTTTAAAAATGGTATCACCACAATATTTTGCATGGGCTTGTCATAACCTGTATGACTTCTAATTAACAGAGTAGGTACCACAAAATCCAATTATTAACAGAATTGTAAAATTTATGCGAATTACAAATCTATTCATTTTCTTTGCATACACAATGATGAATGTAATGATACCAAAGTAAATGACAGCTAACTTAGATGTCTACTGAAAACAAACTGAGGTTACGCCAGTGCTTGCGTGTCTTTTCTATTTATAGTTACACACAAAAGAGTCATATGCACAAACTGAAAAAACATTGGTGTTGATAAATTCCCGGTTGTGTGTAGCAGAAGAATAGCTCTTGGTCTGGTTTGGCATTTAAAGTCTGACTCCTTTTCACACGCCCCAAACCCCACACACATTCTACTGCTAATACTCAGCACAATAGCATTAATACCAGCTGATTAGAACATGCTTCAGTAGCATAATTCTCTAAAGAGAATGAATATCCTATAAGTTAAATGATGACACTAGGTTATATGAAATCCTAATTAGGTCAGCAGAAAAGAAGAAAGACTTCAGAGACACAAAACCAACAAAGCACACTGCTCATAAA
>PPHD01025434.1:0-11765 GCA_002909625.1 Bambusicola thoracicus
GAGGCTTGGGAAGTAAGTGTTGGAGCAACCATAGCAGACACTGAAGAGATCAGGTCTGTGAGTTAGCTACTGGGTGGACCAGGAGGTTCAGATCAGTGATTAGAAAGAGCATGGGGTCTTTGTCTGGCTACTGGTTGGGCCATAGGCTGGACAAGGTACCAATGGGACTGGTTCGTATGCATGTATCCCTGAGTGCAAAGCAAAGGAAGATTAGGGGACCCAGTTAGGGGCAAGACTGAGTGTCCAGTTCCAGTTATAGAGGGATCTACTGTGCATGTTTGTGGTGGGGGACTGTGTGTGCATGTGTGTGCATGTGCATGCACAGTTTTCCACTACCAGCCTTTCATCTTGTTCAACCAGAGGAGGAAACAGGAAGAGGCTGTTGGTGCTGTGTGATTGTGTGAGTGCTGTGCTACTTGGGGTGGCTGGCTGCGTGTGTGTGTATGCTGAATTATGGTACGTGGGTGTGCTACTGGGAAATCCTTCTCAGCCTCCCCATCCTGGGATATAAAGATGTGGGCATGGAAGTGTGCCTTCCTCAACCCTATCGGGCTAGTGACATAAGCATCTCCTAACAATTCTGCTTACAGTTTTGTCTATGGGGATGGAGGAAACAGTTTCCTTTCTTGGACACGGAAGTCATCATGCACATGTTAAATTGCAGGGATCACAGGAGTATTTGTGCAAGAGGAAATTGGAGACAAGTAGGCGGTGCTGGAACAAGACAGAAACTGCAACAGTCATAACCATATAAACAGTGGAGATAAAAAGATAGGAGAGAAGGGTGTAGCTCATTTAAAGAGACCAGTGACTTCCTTGCGAGTATTCATTGAGTGCTGTTAAATCCATCAAATAACTGGCCAATTATCTCACTGCTAGAGCAAATACAGCACAAAACATTTCCATTACCTGTAAAAGTAACATGCCTGGCTTTCCGCCTAGTGGGCTGGCCACTGTGGTCCTGCGGCAAGGAGAGGTAGCGCACGCTTGTGGCATTAACCTGTGTACAGAGAAAAATGAGTTTAACTCAATTTCTCCTCCAGTGAAAATCAGTGTTTAGTCAAAGGATAGGAATATGCTCTTCTAAGATTCACCTATCCCATTTCAGGTAACAACTTAGAATTAAATGGGACTTTGTCCAGCAAGAACTTATTTTTCTTTCTTAACTGTGATTATCTCAGCTGCAAATGTCTATGATATCCAGTGCCTACATTTGGTCAGAAAAATCTTACTCTTATTTTGTATGTGCAAAAGCAATGCAAGTTACATTGCTTCTTACAGACACAGTAGGTGATTTCTGACCAAGGTATAGAGAGGCAGGGCATAAGAAATGCTGCTGTCTGCATGCTAAGCGAAGGTCTTTCTCCTAAGGTGCTGCATGACCATGTTAAAGAGAGTATCCATTTTAATCATTGCAAAAAATCGTATACAGATGGGTGCCTCTTTCCCTGTTTACAGAAAAGCAGAGGCTTTTTTCTGTGTTTTGATTACAGGAATAGAAGTTTGCATAACAGGTACCGGTCTACCCCAAGGTAAGCTATTTCCCTTCCTGCAACTCTGCCTCAGGCTGTGCTGCCGACGGATGAGGATTTCCTGGGCCTGTTTCTCGCTGGTATTGGAAGGCAGGTTGTGGCGGTTGTATGACGGTGCCTGTAACAGAAAGCACACCCTGTTAGTTCCCTTTGCACTTTTGATGTTAATAAGGCAAAGCTGCGCAGACCAATGGATAGCATGGCCAAGGGCACACCAGTTTGATAAGAGTCTTCTGTACCTTGTGCAAAAAGGCAGCCTCACACTAACCTTGCTCCTGCTCATCAAGGCTGAATTTCAGGTTGGATATCAAGAAAAATTCTTTCTCACAAAGAGCAGTGAGGCAGTGGCACCGGCTGCCCAGGGAGCTGGAGTCACTGTCCCTGGAAGTCTTCGAGAAGCATGTGGATGTGGCACTGTAGAACACAGTTAGGTGGGCATGGTGGGGGTAGGTTGGTGGTTGATGAGGTGATCTTAGTGTTTTTTTTCCAACCTTAATGATTCTATCATTTCAATGTCCTTTTTGGTAGACTCACGACAGCTCAAAGTGCACCATAAAACATATCTACCTGCACAAGCCTGTCAACACCTCTGAGATTGGCCTCCCTTTCTGAGACCTCTTCTCGTCATGGAATTGGGAGTAACAGATCTGAGGCAGGTCTCAGGAGACGGATAACTTGTTAATCCATCTCTGAACTTTGGGACTAATGTTACTGAGCCAAAGCAAGCTGTAGATATGTTTAGTGGTAAAGATAATGCTAAGAGTCTATCTCCTGAAAGCAATGCACAGCTCAGTTTGCTTTCCATATTTGGAACTTAATCCCTTAATACTATACCTCAGTATTACCCTAACACTGAACTTTTTTTAGGATAAGCTTCTTAATTTATTGCTAAAATCTTGTGAAACAGAGGAGAAAAAAATAATTCTCTGCCTTAAAAAAAAAAAAAAGTTTAACAGAAGGAGCTTAAGTTAAGATATACTTAAGTGCAGAATCTAGTCTAAATCTCACTTGAGTCGTTCCTTCTGAAATTGGTCTGGCAGGGCAAAGTGTCCCCATGCCTTCAAAGTTGAAAGTGAAGTATTAGAAACAGTATTACTTTACTTCCAATCTTTCATTTCCAAAGCACACAGTTTCCAATGCCACATAGGAAGTGACTGGCACTAATGGTCATTATTGTAATTGATTTTGAAGAGAGAGAGTTCATTTCAACTATCTAAATGAAGGCAGCCGTATATGCAAATTTTTACTGGCAAGATAAGAAATTAATATTATAAGGATAATTGGCCGTGGCAAATCAAACAAAATTGAGAGTGAATATCATATTAATAGTGACATATTTAAATGAGCAGGGCCCAGCATTTTCTAGCTAATGTGTGTTATGCAAGTTAGCTTAGTTTATCTGCATAATTTCAAGGTTACTGTATTATATCCTCTCCAACTCATTGCTGCATGAGATCACTCAGTTGTACAGTATCATATTCTGTGTTCAAGATTGAATTAAGTAGATAGGATGTCTCCGGCTGCATCAGAATCTGTACAAATTTCTGTACAACAAATCCTCACTAAGGTATTATTGTGTGTGTGGGATGAGAGAGGAACAACCAAAAACCTGTCAGACAAAGCTCCAGAGGATGTGGAATTTTTTCTTTTTTCCTACTCTGGCGAGGGGAAACTGTAACTCCCACGCAGAGGGAGGATGCAGCAGCCTGCCTCCCAACTGACTTTGAGTTACGTGATGTTTACCACCTCCACACCGCAGTTTCATAGCTGCTGGCAACCTGCCATCCTGTTGTCCCCAGAAAAGCCCTGCTACCCCAGGGTTCCTCAGCAGCTGCCAGCCCCATCTGCCACAATCCACTGTCCTGACACTCAAGGCACCTGCCCAACTTCCCAGGCCTGGGCAGCATGCTGGGTCCCTGAGGGGCTACGCTATGCCTTTTTGTCTTGATAAAACATGCCTGTGCCTGTTGCTGCAAATACACTGGGTGAACTACAGTGTGAGGCAGGTGGCCCACGTGGCTGTGGGGACTGGTGGACTTCAGCAGAAGCAGGCAACAGGCTATGGGTGCCTGTAAAGACAGGGTTGGAAGGTCAGCCTGAAAGGCTGTTTCTGAGCTGCAGGTACAGTGAGGGAAGCCTGACCTCTACAGCTCACTCCTGGGTATTCTTGGCTTTTCCCACTGCTGTCAGAGTGAAAAGCTGGTGGAAAACCCCGCTTTCCATTTTTCCACCCAGGTAGGACTCCTTGCCTTCCCCGCACAGCTGCTGCTGGTCCCACCACTACCATCGCCCTTGCCATGAGGTGGGGAGGGCAAACAAAAGCCTTCAGTCAGAAAATACTGCATGATAGCAGGTTGCTCACGCACCCTTTGTCGCACTTGGTACAGGTTATGGGCCAGGACATCCCTCATGGACTCCACTTCTGCAGGGGAGAGCCTGTGATCACGCCGGTTTCTACAGTGCCTGTAAATAAAATTTTAAATACAATATTAAGCTGATTAAATGCTCTTGTCATCGAATGGAGCATGATCTGCTACCAGCATTAAGAAAGAAGACTGTGAAGAGCCTTTCAGTGAGCAGTGTTGCCACAGAATCATTCAAAGCTCAATGAATTACAGCAGGCTTGACTCCATCCCTGAGCTTTATCAGTACACAAGGGTTGTCAGAGATGGCCCGAAGCCTTCACAGAGCTGACAGCAGAAACTCCCCATATCTTGGATTGAGCAACCAACAGAAAGGCATTCCAGTTTCCTTCTCTGTTTGAATCTGTTCTTCATTAGGGTCTCATAGTCCGGGCCTTGATGTTCTGCTGGCTTTAACTCCTATTCAGCACATCCTTAAGAAATAAAGCACATCTCAACTAAAGTCTGAGAGATCTGCACTGTGGCTAGGAGAATATGTAGGGTTTCCTTGGTGTTGTGCTCATTTCTCTACTTAAAATGAAAGAACTACCTAAAAGATAGTAATCTTTGCATTTTTAGCAAACTGGGACAAGAAGTGCATAGTCATTTGTAACTGCCTGGCCTTTTCACTAGCAAAACAATAGACGAGGGCTGCTGTGAAACCTTAACTGGATTTGCTAAATCAGTCAATCTGTGCAAGAGATAGTGTTTGGTTCAATTCCCAAGAAAAGAAAGGAAAAGAAGAAAGTCATTATCCAGGATGAATCAGTCGAGTTCATCTCTTTGTTTCTGTTTTTTTCCTTTCTTCATTTTCCTTCTTTTCTCTTATTTAAACTTTTATCATATGTCTTTATTCTCAACTAAGTGATGTCCTTTAAGTTCTGCCTGCAAATTGTGCAAGTAAAGAATGAATTATTATCAACGTACACTATTGCCAGAGTTTTGTGTACCTGATTTTTACTCGCTCTATAATAAATTCAAACAGCAAAGGAAGGTAGATTGAAACCTAATTAAGAATATGCTGTAATCATCTGAAAAAATGCTTGAATTCTGCAATCACAGCTAGTTTAACAAGATTACCACATTCTGTATCATAATCTAAAAAGAGAGAAAAGTACACTTTTTCTGAATTTATCCATAGATCTTATCTCGGCTTCAAGAAATCCCTTCAAAAAAATGTATGATTGACACTGATCAATTCCTAGCACCAGCAACAACAAACCTAGACATTGACCAACAGGGAAAACAGACCAATGCCAACACCTAATTCCAATCCAGCTAGTGTTTTTGTTTGATTGGTTGGTTAGTTGGTTGCTTGGATAGGTTTTACTTGTTTCCAGCTCTCAGCGATAACACAAAGAGGATCCAGTTATGCTTCCAAGTTCTCAGGCTTAGGTGAGTATTTTCAGTGCACCTTTCTCCCATATTGACTCTGGTATATCCCAGGCTGTAGGACAGCCCGTGTATGCTACTTTCCACAGCAAGGAAACCAATCTCTCAGCGGCCCCTAGTTGCAGTCTCTTTGAACAAGACAGGGACTGAGAAGCTAGGGCACAACTGTGAAAGCAAACATAAGCACAGCTCCTGGGGCCTAATGGCAATCAACCTGTTAACTTGTACTGCTCTCTAAAACACCACCTTGGATCATTTTTGTACAGCAGATTGAATAACCATAGCTGATACAAACGGTGTTAATGCCACAGGGAATAACCTTTCTGATCCTCATTTCCCCCAATGTCTCCACTAGGCCTTTGCACCTTGAAGGTGAGAACAAACAGGAGGAAATAACTTGCAGAGCTCCAACAGAAGACATCAGATCACCTCTACCTTTCTAGCTGCATACTTGTCCACATTCCAGTACAGAAAAAGTGACCAGTCCTAAGTCATTTGAAGGCTTATAGCCTATCTCTTGAAGTGAGTTAAATAAAGAAAATATCAGAGGTGAAACATCTCTCTAATGGGTATTTATAAGGTGTATTTTCCCAAAATGCAACCATACAAACACAGTTTTAATTGTATTTGCTTGGCTACGTTTTCGTCTTTAAAACCCTCACTTCTAAGACTGATATTCTCCAACCCATCATAACATAACGTTCTATTTTCATTTCTCCAATTCACACTGAAAATGCTTAGTGCATATTGAATACTAACTCCACCTACAGGACTCCCACCCACATTAATTCAATATCTGAGCGCAGAGCTAATCCACAGCATTGGACATCTGCCTTGATTGTTACAGAATATTTCCCCTTGTGTCTCTAACATGACAGAAGTGATCAGAAGTGCTGATCATTTTTCTCACTACCACGGCACTGCAAATACTGCTTTATATGGTATAGGATGGAATTTGGCTTCCGATTGCTACTGGCTCATGGCCAGATTTTGTATCCCAACTGAGGACAGACACAGTATTTAATCAAACAATTTACACATGCTTTCATTCAGAAACATTTTAGTCTTAGGCAAGTTTACTTAATCACTCAGGAGAATGGTGGTACAAGAACTTCTGCATTGGCTCAGACCACAGATCCAATTAGCTCAGTATCCTGTCTCCTCTGGGGTTCAGCACCAGACACTTTGTGAAGAGCAGAGCTGGGAAAACTTGCATTGTCCTGAAACACCCTCGTAGCCCCCAAGGACCAGAGAGTTTCCAAGCGATAGGAAAGCTACACCTTTTTTAAAGGTAACATTTTGTTTTCAAAAAGGCTATCTCGGTAGGAAAAACTGTACATCACAGATTGATGCACAGTAAAATTCAATTGCAGCTAAAGCAAAGCTGGCAAATCTTACTCTATCATACCAGCTGTTTATTGTAGAATATTTTTCAACCTAAATGCTTATCTCAGGAGAGAATTTCTGAACTAATCTGAAGTAATTTGTCTTATTTTCTCTTTCTGTCAGGAAAAGAAAGGAAAATGGTTTGTTTGCCACAGACAGTCTACCAACCTTGCACATTTACTCTAGACTCAGAGCAGTTAAGGGAATACAGCAGACAGAAAGGAGCCTGACAGACACACAATCTCTTTTAATATGATCCATTTGGCAAAGAATTACTCAGAAAGAAAAGGGCTAGGTCTTACACTGTAAGCTGACTTCAGTTTCAAGAAAGTAGATGAATCTTGACACGACTGTGTCAGTTTCAAAAGAGATTTTAGTTTAAATTCCAGTCGTTACTTGAACTTTTGGGGGTGAGGTAAGAGGAACATTCAGTAAAGAAGACATGCCGGGCCATGCCAGAGGCTGCTGCAAAATAAGAGGACATATGCCTTGGGAGAACTAGCATTCATTTAGCATACTGAGAAAACTAGGAAACCTTAATGATGTAAATTCTTTATTTTCCCTATTGAAAATCCAGACTAAGGATCAGTAAGTGTTCCCTGTATCCCCTCCTGTCTTTTTTTTTTCCATTTTCTTGTCTTCTCTGCAACCATGATCTGGCTAATGCTGCGTACAGAAGTACTAAAATATAAGAAAATTTGAGGGACTGCAATCTGAAGTAACAAAAACAGCAAATGCTAGAAGGAAATTTGTTCTCTTCTGCTTGAAATATTGGAACCAAGACCTTTCTTCTATCCTCCACTTCTCTCAGCAGCTGGCAGTGATGAGCAAAACCCTTCCAAAACTGCCCATCATTGAAGAAAAATATAGGAAAAAAAAAAGAAAGAAAAAAATGGGGGAAAAAAAAAAAAAAAAGGATCATTATTCTTAATTTTCACTCTATGAACAAAGAATCAATGTGCAAATATGATGAGTGTCAAAGTGCTGGCCCAAAACAACTCCTCACTACTGTCTTTTCTTATCTTCTCTGTTAAATACATAAAATTGTTTGAGTGGTTCCTCATTTTTCTCTCCTTCCTTCTTGTCCTTACTCTGCAAAGGCTAAAGAATCCCATACTCACTGTAAAGAAGCTGTGGATGATTCTGAAATTTTCATGGCATTCTCAGCCATCTCGATGGCCAGTTTTATCTCCATCTTTTTATACAATGACACAATGCTGGATTTGGGTTGGTGCTCCCGAATTAAGATTTTCTTCAAATATTTATTGTCAAACTTCTTAAATCTGTAGAAGAGATGCCAAAATAAAGGGTAGGAAAAGTATTATTATTATTTCTGTGGAAATAAGCTGATGTTGATTCAAATGTGCACATACATAAATCATCACTAGAAACTGAATCCAAATTGGGGTCACCTGTGGACTCCTGAATGACAAGTGAACAGAGACATTTAAGGGGACATTTGAAATGGTTTGCTGGTCCACAGAGATTGTGAAACCCACTGGACAAATGAAAGAATAAAGCTGCAATCAAAGCAAAAAGCAAAAAGGGCTGGTGATGTGTTTGCACATAACCCTGCCACATTTGTAAGAAAAGAATGTGGCCAATTTCCATGCTTTCGTACAAATGTTGTATTCTAATAGAGCATAACAGCAGCAGCTGCTCTTACAGTAATCCTGGCCTATTCAGCCAGCCAACAATAATGCTCCAAATGCCCCTGTAGTTACAGTATTTTGGGCCCATTATGCTGCTGATAATTTTGAATCCTGACAATTAGAGTGGAGAAAATCTATTTCTTTGTATTTTGAATGTCAGAGGAATTGAATGGACCACAAAGTGCTATGTGCACCCATGCTGCAGGTTGTAAAATATAACTAATGTATGGCATAATTTAAATGTGAATGTATGTGTGTGGTTTGGAACAGGTATGTCCTTTCAGGCAGATGCTTATCAGCACAGTAGCAGATTCTCTTACAGCTTTCTTTCAAAGGAGCAGATTGCCACAGCAAGGTATTGCATTCCACAGTGCTAAGAAAAAGCAATAGAGTTTGCACGTGTTTTCTTTTCTTAAAATCTGGTCTTTATACTTTAATAATAAAGAGAGGTATATAAAAATGTCCACTGGAAATGGAGCTCTTTACGTTTTTCTGTGTACCAGAGAGCTACTTGGAGTGTCATCTCTTAGGTAATTAATTCTGATATGCATATGCTAGACATCTTTAAAGCTACAGAGAAAAATATAGTGAATACAATTATCTTACATTAAATGTTTTCACATACAATGTGCTATTTGAATCTACTTCTCAACTGAAACATTACATTTACAAAAAAAAATTGGACAAAATAATCATAGTTGCATAGGTATGGATTCTAGAGGAAATTATATTTTTTTCTCACTGGAACGTGGAAAGACAGTTATTTCAATGGAATTACTACTTCAGGAGTGATTTGTTCAGCCTATTGGCTGCACAGGCATTGATGTGGCCTCAGGGGATGGCCTAAAGCTATCTCTACTTTGAGAACCAAAAAGATATTTTAGCATCCAGGTCCAGGTATGTGACCTATCTGCATCCTCATACCCTGATGGGACAAGAACTGTATGTAAACCAGCCCTCTTCTTTGCACTCCCATAGGGAAAAACCCAATTGTAATGGGAGCTGCCACATATCCCAACAGACACCAATCTGGATTACTGGATTCCAGTGCTGAAAGGTAAGGCAAAGGACTCAGGCACAGAAGTCTAAGCACAGCCCAAATGATAACATTTAGCCCATGGCTTCTGAGAAAAAGGAAGATGAGTATGTCTCTACACCTTTATTCACATGCTGAGGTGTTGGCCAGCATGACCACTGCACTCACGTGGGGAAGAAAGCAACTCAGAATGTTGGGTTGGTCTCTTCTGAGCAATGCCTGGATCCACAAACCTTCAAAAAATCACCTTGCTCATAGAAGACCTAACACAGGTTCCATGGTTTCTGAGTGAAGACTATCTTGAAACTATCTACTTGTGCTAATAGCTACTTATATTCCACTATATCCTTCAGTGATATATATGTTATATGTTATGTGTGTAAACATGACTGAGTACAAAGACATGTAAGAACAAATGGGTACTTATTATTGAATCTGTACTCACCTACAAGGGATAATATTTGCCAAAGAGGCTTAAAGAGAGAGGCAGTGAAACACCACTCCCTATTCTAAATCCAATCTAAATCCTAAAGAAGCACTGCCGCGGATCAAACATTTATGCCAAAGCCATATACGCAGGCTGATGCCTGCAGCATGAGTTTATCTACTGTGTTTTTCTTTAAGAAGGTTTCATTTTCTCCCTGTTTGTGCAGAAGCAATTTAGCAGACAGCATATAGGCACTGCACTCCCAAGAGATAGCAGTTACTCAGGAGTTCACCTTGAAAAAGAGATACTGCACATCTCAAATATTTTCATGCTATTTTAGCCTCACGGGGAGTAAAATGGATTTCTTATTCTATTTACCTTTTTTACTTTACATTACAGATGATAGGCTATTTTACTGTAACAGTCTAAGATATGCTTACTTATCTCTCAGCTGGTAATGACTCCAATGTCCACATATGTCTTCAATACCAGCCTTCAAGTGATCCATTAGCTATAGAGAAAAAAAAAAGGGAGGGGGGGTGGCATTATGAGAAAATAATGTTACACAGATATGCAACTGTTGACAAGATTTCAAGATTTTTAAATGGGGACGGTGAGTTAATTCTGAAAACATCTAAAAATTAAGGCCAACATCTCATTATGCCACTGTGACAGGTGCTGTGCTTGGCTGCTGTGTCAATATTTTGATTGAAGTGGCAATTCTGTCAGTATACCATCATCTCACCATCACCTAGCAAAACACAGACCCATGTAAAGGACTGTTCCCAGTAGAAAATAATACTGACCATCCAAGCAGCATTCTCCTCTTTGTCTCCTATGACCAAAACCTAAATTACTGGGTTTGTTACTCAAGTCTCCTCTCAGCATATGTGACATCCTTCTGCATGCATGGAGGCAGGTACTCCACACCATAACTTCTACACTGAGACTGCAAATCCTCTGATGATTTTGCATATTGACATGAAAATGGCATCACTACTGTCAGAATTTTCAATCATCTTTTTTGTGTTTCCAGCATTACAGAAATAAATAGACAGAAAATGACCAACTCTTGCATATATGTAGTCATACATTTTGCTTTTAAACATTAATTTTGTTGAAAACTAAGTGTAAAGGCTGAAATAGCAAGAATTAAGTTCAACTCAAGTTCAAATCAGTTGAGATTTTCTGATTTTTCCAATGTCCTTGAATGGGCTTAAGGCACAACATTTCTGTTCATTTTGGATATATTCCTTACTGTGAAAAGGAAAGCATGTACTTGTATTTTGTTTGGTGCTATTGTCAGCTTGAGTAGTTTTCTATTTTGCATATTGGTAACTTGAGATCTAAAGCAAATGTTTGAAAGGCAAAAAGACCATTATTCAGAATAATTTGGAGTGAAATTTGCAAACCAATGGTTCAGCACATTTCAGTTCAGTAAAATTTTATTAAAGACTTTTAAGATGTCAGTGTATTTATAATCAATCAAAAGATGACAACAAAGGTATCTGACAAATCTAGCTGGAAAGGATGATAAGAGCATTTTATCAATTCTACTTTTACATGTCTTTTCTACCACAGTCACTGTATCCAGATGTAAGAGACCTGCTATGCTGTGACTATTATGGTACAAATCTGACAGTTACTGTGGGTTCAAATGAACAATCATGTTTTGAATATTATGCCTAAGATTTCCTCCAAATGTTCTAAAATGCATCCAGTGTTAAAACCCCCTTTCTCTTCTTTTTAGGGTACCAGCTACTGATATAAAAAACGTACTCGCATGTGAATTTCTTCATTGATGGACTCCTTTTTGTTGGTCTTTTTAACATCCAGATATCTGACCAATGGCCCAATTGTGATTCCCTGCATTTGAAAAAAATGTGTTGGAATGTTAAAATGTTAATAAACTTAAAAAAAAAAAAAAAAAAAAAAAAA
>PPHD01025436.1:0-11765 GCA_002909625.1 Bambusicola thoracicus
GGTAAGGGGGAAGAAACAGCTTTGCCTTTACCACACTCAGCTGTTCTGCAGCCTGTGTTAAAGCAGTAAGATACCTCTTAACATCCTTGTTTTCTCAGTAGCAGCGCATCTCATATGACCCTTCTTGTTTTTCAGATGAGTGAATTTGCGATCAGAAACATGGATCAAGTAGCTCCTGTCTCCAGTATGTACAGAGGAATGCTCAAGGTGAGCTCTCATGAGTGAGCAGCTTCTAAACCCCTCTGATCTCATCAGATTTTTTCCTAGATAAAGGTCCCAGGGCTGGCAGCATGGTTGACCTTTATATGTCTATTTTGAGGAGAGTAGTGAAGTGCTGTTCTGATCTGACTAGTATAGTCTGATTTGTTCAAGAGTATTTTATGAAAAAAGGAGGTTATTTGGTTATTATATGCAACTAAGTCCAGCACCCTGTGAGAGACCAAGGCTAGTTATTCAGTGTGTTTTTATCAGTAGATAAGCTGCCTCTGTTACCTTGTTTTGAAATGAGCTTACAAACTGAAGAGAAACCAGAGGCAAACTACAAAGACTCCATTTATTAAGCACTTCTGTCCTCTTATTCACACCAATTAATTTTTATCCCAGTGTCATTTTTTAACATGGCATTTATTAATGTAAAACAGACAAGGATTAGCAGGACACTTTCAGCTCTCATTAACTTTGAACAACATGCATGTTTTGAAGGATCATTTAGTGACTCCTGATGTTTTACGGCCTCTCTTAACTTTTTCTCCTGCCCAAGCAACAGTAGGGTACAAAAGAGATCCCCTAACTTGACAGCTTTGTGCTCCTGAACGCAGTAGTTGTTTTTAAGCAGATGTTCAGTTGTGATATAATTAAGTCAAAATCAATACGTAGATTCTACTACTCTGTAGCTGCTCTCATTTTTTTTAATTATTCTGTGATAATTAGTCTTAACATATGTTGAAAGGCCATATAAAGTGGCTGCGTGACTGATAGGGCAAGCAGAGTTTATTTCTACATTGCTTTTTTTTTTCCTTCCCCGTGGTTACCATTAAAACAAGAGCCTATTTTAAACACTAACCCTTTTTGAAATATGAAACTAGTACACTATAGATTTTACTCATTTACATGCCACAGCATTTTTTCCAGTGACTCAGGATAAGGGTCAGCTATTTACACAAAATGCAGGAGTTTCCAGATTATGTTGAAAGAACTTGCCCTTTCTTCTAGGTACTAGTGATGAGTCAGTGCTTTTATCTCGTAGCGTACCAAGTATTCCTTAATAACAGTTGCCCAATGTGCCAGTAGCTTGTTTTGTGTGATTGCAAGCTTTTTTTTCCATGGGTTGGCACTGACTCTTTCCACTACCTGTGGTGGGCACCTGGACTGACTGTATAGAACTTGTCTCCACCGTCTGGCTCCCAGTGGGGATTCCTGAAGCCAGTTAACCCCTAGAGGCATGATATTGTGTTCTTCCACAGCTTTTTCTTCTGTTTCTTATTTGTCAAAGCCTCATAGTGACACCAAAAGAAAAGGTAGTGGGTACGTGGGAATACCCTTGCAATTGCGGAAACATAATTCATGTTGCTTTTGCCTCATACCTGAATACAGCCCTAAAACGTCTTTGTCCTCTGCTTTGGCATAAGCTGGTATACCACTGCACGTATGAAAGCAAGGAGTGTTTGCAGGATTCCTTAGTCTCCACATCTCTGAACTGCAGTAGCTCCTGTGTGTGCTATGGCTTTTCAGAACAATTTTCTATCTTCAGATGCTTTTAAAATCTCAGAGGCAACTTTTCATCTCTTTTTGCCTCTGGATATGACAGATGCTGTTTCCTTGTGACAAAAGGGCAAGCTGCATAAGTTGTTTATAAAGTTATTTTCTCCTCTCCGCATTTCCATCCCTTTGCCTTATGGCTGGAGAGCTCTAGTGGTTGTACTCTGTGTTTCTAGGATGCACAAGTCAAGTATGCAAGAAATTAAGTTTTTAAAATGTATCAGTATCTATAAGGCTGTCATATATGAGTAGTGTTTGTTTTTATCTGGACTATTCCCATTATGTTCTTGTTTATCCCTTTCTATACAGTTTGATTAGCAGTATTTCACTGAATGCTTGAAGACTGCAAAATCTAGTGGCTGGCAAATCACGTAACTCACAAGTGTACAAGTCCTTAAGTCTTCTAAAGCTGGCTGTATTGCTTCAGGTTACAGTTCTGTCTTTATTTTTTTTTTTCTTTCCTGAAAATTGCATATGCCTATTGTAGGTCATGCACTACCAATTGCTTCTCCAGCACTTATCCTCCCTTTGCCATCAAAATCCCAAGTGATTAGTGAATTTCACAGGTCGAGGAAATGCTAAGGTTTCTTCAGAGCATATCTGGGAGTGTGTGTGTGTACAGATATATATGCATTCTCTATTGTTGAAAGTATCAATCACAGGAAAGCTTAGAATATCCTTCCTTGGCTTTGCTTGACTTGCAGAACATGCCACACAGTTAGTGCTGTGGTGTGAGCGTTGGCTTCTTGTACATGAATACAAAGCAACCATGTCGTAATTGTGTTAACGTATTTCAAAGGTAACTGGTTAGTTGATTCGAGGTAGTCGTTGTGTATGATCTCAAAGTCTAGGAAGTGGTTGGGGTTTGGTTTCCTAGCAGCACTGTTGACAGCGCTCTAGAAAAAGTCTAATGTTGACACTTCTGTTGTTCTGTTGCTTTGCAGCGGCAACCAGCGTTTGACACCTTTGATAGCTCCAACTCCCTGTTTGCTGGCTATTTTTTATCGCTAAATGAAGATCAAACGCTCCAGGAAGTGCCGACGGGATTTGATTCTACTTCTTACGGTAACTTTTAACTCTGTTCCTTGGTCCAATGCATAGGTCAGGGAGAACTCTGTGAGGTCTGAGTGCCAGATAATTTCCCTAAAAAACAAACAGACAAAAAAAAAACCCTTATTTATTGCATCGACTTCTGTGTACACATTTGATTTAAACCATGTGAGTTGCTCTATTGGTAGTTTGCTGTTATCTGCTCTGAGAAAGAGTGGGAACTGGGGCTGAGTAGCTTAAGATAGACTGACAGACCACGGAAGAAGCCTTAGCTGTTATTAAAGTAGGTCTAGTTCAAGGCAGTTTAAAATATTTACATTTAAACAAAAAAATGATGTGTATTTAAACTTACAATTTAGTTATGGTTGAGACACTGCAAATATTCAGCAAGCTCCTTTTTTTTTTTGCCCTCTGGCATTAAATCCCAGAACACAGAAATGCTTGTTCCCTTTCCTACTTCTCTTTTCCCTAGGAGTTTAAGTCCTTACCTTAAAAAACAGAGGATGTTTACATATATTTGTATGTGTGTATAGGACAGTACCTGCCAACAGTTGTGTAAATCTTTGCCTGAACTCCCGACTAGCTTATTCTAACTCCCCTCCCCCCTCCCCAAAGAAGTCAGTATTCTACCTGATGCTGCCTCTATCTCCTTGGAAAATTGCCAGTCCTTTGTTCTGCTGTGATTCTAACCAGCTACCTGCTCTGGTCAGCAAAGCAGGTCTTAACTGATATTGAGAATGGGTGTGGTACAAACAGAAGCAAAATACGCGGCTGGCACAGAGCTCTGCTTGCTGGATCAAGTGGAGCCTGTACCTAGTCAGGACCTAGGAAAACAAGAAGAGCCGCACACCTTCATCAACTGACTTGAAGTCTGACTTCACATACCTTGTCACCGTTATATGCTTCTCACATAGCAGAATTCTCAAGTGCTACCTGTGTGCTAGTTTTCAGAGACTCCCAAGTATTCAGGGGTGCAGTAGTGAGGTGGTCAAATTGTCCTTAAATTACCCTTGCTTAGCAGTGTCAATCACAAAATATCATTGAAAGCTTTCTTAATCTGAGACATAAGCAGTCCAGTTGTTTTGTTTACTTTTCATCATCTTCTGAGCTCTTTCAGGATAATCTGAGGTACCTTCCCATGAAAATTCTCCAGTAAGATGGAGTGGAAACAAAATTTGTCCTTAAAATAAATCTCAGCAGCCTGTTCTAGTGGTTGGCAGCCCTGCGCATAGCAGGGGGTTGAAACTAGATGATCTCTGAGGTCCTTTTCAACCCAGGCCATTTTATGATTCTACTCATAATAGTAATCATTTTTCATTTCAAATCAAGCTTGAATATAATCCATTTACAAACCTAAAAATCAATTATGTGGATTAGTAATTTATGGATGATGCTGTTTTTGGATTTCATTGTATTATTTTAGGTACTGAAGTGACAGCTTGTGACCAGTCACAGCTGTTTGGTTGAGGTGATTTTTGGGGATGCATGGGAAGGTTGGAAATGGTCCACTGGACCGCACTGTTGAGTAGGGCAAGCTAGTTCTTCATAACCCTATTATCAGTTACATAGCTCTCAGACTAAATTAAGAGTGTCTGGAGTTATAATAAAGAAGTCTGAAGTCAAATTATAGATGAGGAAATAGGAATAAGCAGTCTCATATTTCCTTTAAAAAAAAAATCATAGTAAAAGTTCACTACAACAAAGGCATGTTGTGCAACTATGAAGAATCAGTAATGATCTATGTGACGGACAGCAGCAAAGCTTTAATTTAGCATGATGCAATTTTATCAACCCAGCACTACAAAGATTTTAGTATTGAAAATATATTGAGGCTAGATGATTTGAAAATGGATTGTTTGTTTTAAAATACCGAGTTTCTAGCAGCCTTTTCTTATTCTTCAGATGATGTAGCAAAACCCTGTCACTTCTTTGACTGGCCTAAAAGCTAATGCATCTCCTTTTCCCCTCCTCCCCCTATTCTTTCTTGTAGAGTCCAACAACTGTGAATTGCCTCTGTTAACCCCGTGCAGTAAGGCTGTGATGAGTCAAGCCCTGAAAGATACTTTCAGTGGTTTCACAAAGGAACAGTGTCGGCTGGGTATACCAAATAGTAAGTGTTTTCTATTTATAAGCTCTTTTTTTGATGCTAAGGAGGACACTGAATAGCGGCTCTTTCAAAAGAGAAAGAATGATGTCAGTAGGGAATACAAGAATGGATCCTATGTGAATCTGGCACAGCTTGACTTGGAAGGAGTAAACTCGCTGGTATTAAAAATGGGTGCATGGGCAGCTCATATTTTGGCAGCATAAGAGAGTCGACAAAGCTGAGGACATCTGATTAAAAGCGAATGCAGAAAGAAAATAGAGAACTGCTTTTCTTTAACTTCAAGAATACATTCATTCTGAAGCTTAAGCTTCAGAAGTAATTGGCTTAAAAGTTTCTTTCATTCACTGCCTCCTAATCAAGACTATTTCAGGAGCTGACAAATGTTAGGATTTCTCTCTAAATGCGATGCTTTCTCTCTTTCAGATCCCTGGTTGTGGACTGAACAGCATGTTTGCCAGTGGCTTTCATGGGCTACCAATGAATTTAGTTTGGCAAATGTGAACATCCATCAGTTTCTTATGAGTGGCCAAGACCTCTGCAACCTGGGCAAGGAACGCTTCCTGGAACTTGCACCTGACTATGTGGGTGACATTCTGTGGGAACACCTGGAGCAGATGATAAAAGGTATCTATGGAACCAGAAAAAGCTAAGGCTTTTCTGACTGAAGCAGAAATAGGACTCTTTCAAAAGCTAATTTTGCTGTGAAGGATTTTTGTTGCATATCAAAAGTCAAGATGAAATGTAAAGCGTGGTTAATAAAACAGTTATCAAAAGTAGTACTGTATCCATCATAAGCAAAGTGCAAATGAAGGTATCTGCTGAAGTCATTCTTCATACTACATACATTGCCTGTGTTCAGGCAAAGTACCTCTTGCATTTGTGTTTTATTTGCATTAATAATCGAAACAATGAGATTAAGGCTACTCTAATACTCGCTTACTAAAAATACATGTGGTTAACCAAAAGTTTGGCAAAACTGGATGACACAGTAACAGGTATTTGGTTTTATTTCTTTTTGATAGTGTCTGAGGTTATTCAGTGAAGAGATGTAAAGGATGCTTTAGGCATCCAAGCTTGCTGCATGTAGGGTTTTAGCAGCATCATCAGTGTTCACCCATGTGCTCACTTGCCTTTGGAGCATAACATTCTGTAGTCACAGATGTTAAGATCTAGACCTTTAAATTACTGCTGTTTTCTTGTTAAAATACCATTCATACGGAGGTTTCCAAGTGTACTGGAAGTTATGGGGTTTCTTTTGGTGTTTGCTTTTGTGGGATTTTAGGGGTATTTTTTACCTCTGAAAGAGTTTGATGCAGTACATTAGTAAAGCTTACGTAAATGATGACCCTGAAATGCTTGAGTTGGAAACCTTTCTTATACACGTCAGATCTTTAGAACTGTAAAACCAAGTTTTCTTTTTTTCTCTGCCTCTCAGACAGCCAAGAAAAAACACAGGATCAATATGTGGAGAGCTCTCATCTCACCTCAGTTCCTCACTGGGTCAATAATAACTCCTTAAGTAAGTATCTTAAATCTGACTCTCCAGTATTGTGGGTTTATTCTAAGAATGTCACAGACCCTTCCTTTAAAAAGGCACCAGAATAGTTACTGTGCATCAGGAGAACACTTCAATGGCTGCAGTTCTTTTTCCTAGTATTGTTTGTCATCTAACTCATACCAGAAATCTTTTGAAGACTAAAGGGTATGGAAAAAAAACCAACAAATTTCCTCTTGGAATGCCAAAGCCTACATCTGTGGAGCAGAGTGACCACTCCCACCTCTAGCGAACAGCCAAAAAGCAGCAGCAGGAGCTATGTTTAGCTTTTCTGAGGGCTGTGGAAGCATAACAGAGCTTTTGACAGTGTATGGCATAACCATAGAGACCAAGTGCTAGATCCTTCAGATTGTGCTTTCGGTGCCATATTTTACTGAACCACAGTTTGATCTCCAGATTAGCCTTATTGCATCACTTAGTGATGACGGCCTGCCTCAAAACCACTTAAGTTTCTCCAGCTTTTTCTGCAGCCCTGCAGTGTCTTTTAAGAACAAACAATATACGTATTTGTGGTGTGAAGATACAAATGAAGATTAACAGTGTCTGACTTGCAGCCCAGTAAATGGGAGTCATGTCACTGATGTCAGTAGCCTTTCTAGGAGGTCCACAGCATCTAATACTCCTCTGTCAGATTTCTAATGAGGAAGACTATTTAGTGGCACAGCTGTTGTGGGGTTCTTGAGGTGTGTTAGTCTGTTCAAGGAGAAAACCACTTAATTCATTCTTTCATGTTTTTTTTCTTTCAGCTGTTAATGTGGATCAGACTCCCTATGGTATGCAGATGCCTGGGTACCCTAAAGCCCTCAGTTATCCCAAACCCAATCTCCTGAGTGATATCTGCCAGACTTCTACAGGACCAAATCTCCTTAATCCAGAACAAGACTTTTCATTGTTCCCTAAAACCCAAGTAGATGCAGTTAGTGTGAACTACTGTGCAGTAAATCAAGATTTCACAAGAAGTAATCTGAACTTGCTGATAGATAATTCTGGTGAGTTACTGTCATACTGTCTGTGTGACAATAATGGATTCAAGGCCATATTCTTTGTCTTCTCCTCCCTTGTGTAGTTTATATATACAAGCTTGAAAAGAGAAGAAATGTATTTTCCTCTTTTTTTTTCTTATGAAGGTAAACTTAGAGAACATGAATCCAGTGAAAGTGGTGCAGAAAGCTATGAAAGCTCAGATTCAATGCTGCAGTCCTGGAACAGCCAGTCGTCACTGGTGGATTTACAGCGTGTGCCATCCTATGAGAGTTTTGAAGATGACTGTAGCCAATCCTTGTGTATGAGCAAACCTACGATGTCTTTCAAAGACTATATTCAAGATCGAAGTGATCCTGTAGAGCAAGGGAAACCAGTTATACCAGCAGCGATTCTAGCTGGCTTTACTGGTAAGTAGTGAAGCAAAATGATCACTAGTCATGTAGCAAAAATACTTTCTGTAAATGCATATCAGTGTTGATAGAGTTGTGTAGTTGTAAAGTAGGTCTTATAGTGTGGTCAAAGACCACTACTCTTGAAGATTTTCAATTTTAAGTGTACATAGGGGAAGTCTTATGGGACTATCCGTCTAAAGCAGGAAAACCTAGGTACACCAGAACGCTGTAAACATCAAATGTGCTTTCTGGTTACTTTGAAAAAGGGAAGGCTTTGTGCAAGCTTTCCTCACTTCTGAGTTCCTGCAGATGTTGGCTTGCCTATTAGGACCTTGTTCCTATAGTCCTTGCTGAAATCACTTTTTCCTCTAGGAAGTCTGCCATGCCAAAGGAGGTGGCAGGGAGGGATGAGGAATCTAGTTACAAACAATGGAAGACATAGCTTGCATCAGATCCAGTGTTTCCATGAAAAATTGTAATTTTAACCTATCTGTGAACAGACTTGTAGAGGAACCGTCTTACAATAAAGCTTTTTTCCTTCTATTTAAAAACAACAAAATCAGTAATAACCAGATTGACCTCGTGATCTGAATATGGTTGCATATATTGATTGTGATATGAGCTTGCAGAAGTATTAATTATGGCTCCTCCCCACCCCTGCTCTCTTAACAGGCAGTGGACCTATACAGCTATGGCAATTCCTGCTGGAGTTACTGACTGACAAGTCCTGCCAGTCATTTATTAGTTGGACTGGAGACGGATGGGAATTCAAACTTGCTGACCCAGATGAGGTATGTGTTTAATTGCAGTATACAAAAAGATTTAGGGTCTCATCTGCTATCTGTGGGCCTCGTCTTGACTATAAAGCATGTGTGAGATCAGACACTTGCTGAAATCTCTTCATCTGCAAACACTTTACAGTGTGGTCAGGACTGCTGTAGGATGCTCCCCCTCCCCCTGGGATATCAACATTTACTTACAGTAATGAGAACACATTGCATAGCTTAAAACTTAAAGCATACAAAGTTAAACGTTGGATGTTTTGACAAGCTAAGCAATACTGTAGGCTAGCTTACTGAATACAGTTGAATCAGCAATGTTTGGGATTGCACAAATTCCCAGGGAAAAGGCACTCAAGCTATTACAGCTTCTCTAGTAAACAGCAAATGTGATAGTGCTGCTTTCTAAACTGGAGGTGTTCAAGGCCAGGTTGGATGAGGCCCTGGGCAGCCTGGTCTAGTAAATGGGAAGGTTGGTGGCCCTGCCTGGCAGAGGGGTTGGAGATTCATGATCCTTGAGGTCCCTTCCAACTCAGGCCATTCTGTGATTGTTGGGAACTTATGGCTTTAGTTGTGAAAAATGAGGAGACCGTACGTTCATTTCCTGACTGCTGCTACCAGTAGGAAAGTTGCTATATTAAAGGACATGATTTAAAGTCATCTGAAATCCTCTGAAATCCACTGAATCCTCTTTCCTTTCAAGAAGGGAAGGGGAATCGTGGACTCCAAGAAACTTAAAATTAAATTTCTATTTAAACAGCTGTCCCTTGCTGCTCAATAGCAAATTAAATCGTTAGTTGTGTCCTGTTTAAGTGAAATATAGTCACCTCTCTCAAGCTTGATCCTCTTAAAGACATTTGTGCCCATCTTCTGCAAGGAAGCATTCTTGCTGTCATTTGCTACCGCCACTTTGTCCTGCTTGCTGTCAGTGAGCCGCAGCTCATACTTGTCTTGGGGTTTGAGCCACCAACTCCTGTGTTATCCAAGTTTGAGCCACCCAAACAAGTAAACTGCTTTGATCAAAAGGGGTTTTCATAACTGCCTTTATCAGTTGCTGACCAGAGAAGCGTGACTCGAACAAACCCTTTACATTTGCTTTCCTTTTGCGCTGGCAGGTGGCGCGGAGGTGGGGAAGGAGGAAAAACAAGCCAAAAATGAACTATGAGAAACTCAGCCGAGGGCTGCGCTACTATTACGACAAGAACATCATCCACAAGACCTCAGGGAAGCGCTACGTTTATCGCTTTGTGTGCGACCTGCAGAACTTGCTGGGGTACACAGCGGAGGAGCTGCATGCTATGCTGGGGGTGCAGCCCGACACCGAGGACTGAGCCCGACCACCTGGTGCCGCACCAGCGGGGAGTGCTTGTTGGGACTGTGACCAGGAGCCGTCTGCAGTCAGTTCTTCTGGCTGTTCGGATGGGTGCAACTGTGATGAAATAAGGACCTTGACTGATTTTGTAACCAGGGAAAGTTGGAAGGAAGTGGCCTTATTTCATCAGTGGCTTCAGATGTTGCTGTGTCAGGCACTTGAGCAGCATGGAAGTCGATACAGATCACAGCTCTGTCACGATGACACAGAAAGGTTTTAGGGTTAAGCATTTTGACCACCTATTCTGCCATATAAAATGTTTTGGCTACTTACACTGCCATGTAATGATGGGTTGGCTTTAAAACCAAAGGTCGGATGAAGAAACTGGTGATGGAGCAGAACAATTGCTCAGATTCTTTTTTTAACATGCCATCATCTTTGCTTCCATCTTCTATCATGCAATTTATTTAAGAGAAACTAATTTATTTTAAAAGAGCAGTAAGAAGAATTGATATTAATGTTTTGTTCTCAAGCATGTTTTTTTATTATTACTCCAGAAATGTGCTGCATAGGTACATCAACACCCTGTGTCCGAAACCAGATGTAGCAACTCTTTTTAAAAGGAAAAACCCTCATGAGAAAGGAAGGAAAATCATACCATTTCAATATTCAGTTTTGTATATATTCTGTGATTCTTTTTGCGACTCCGTAATGTTCCTATTTAACAGATACTGTATAGTGTAAATTAAACTAATTGTGTGTTTGTTTGGTTTTTTTTGGAAATAGGGCGAATGTAAACCTATTGAATGGCTATTTCATGTTTGTCTAGGATATACAACCTTCTGCAAATATTTAATTGGCCTCGGAGACGACATAAGTACTGAGTATGCATGCATATGGTATGCCGATGACATGACAGTGGGGGGGTGGGCGCGGTGGGAAGCTGGCTCAGTGTTCTGTTAAGGCTGAAGCTGGCGATTCCTTGTGCATTTTGGCCTTTTTACAAGAAACTAACATTACATTCTGGGACATTAAGGGCCTATTTGTGGTTTCTTCTTTAACTGAAAGTGAAAATATTAAGATGGCTAAAAATAACTTTTTCCATTATAAATGGCATATGTTTTTCAACTTCTATGCATGTCCTTTTAAAGAAAACAAAAAAACAAATTTATATACGAGCCTTATTTTTTCAGTTGACTTGTCTCTTCTTCCTGCAGTTTATCCTGTATGATTAAGATATGAATTCTATTTTTGGAATAACTGTGACTCCTTTTCAGAGATCAGGAGGGATTTATGTAGCAGCTATTTTTACTGCACAAAAAGAAAAAAAAAAAAAAAAAAACACCATAAAATAATTCACTGGAAAAAATGTACTTTGTAAGAAAGCTTTATTTTTTATCTGAGCTTGGTGTACGTTTCAATGTTGTAAAGTGTGAGAGGTTGGAAAATGAGTCCTTATTAAAACCTCTTGAACAAATGAGAAGAAGGCATTGTGCTTCTTTACCTACTCAGCACTGGTGAGGCTGCACCTCGAGTACTTTGTCCAGTTTTGGGCCCCTCACTGTCAGAAAGACATTGAGGCCCTGCAGCGTGTCCAGAGGAGGGCAACAAAGCTGGCGAGGGGTCTGGAGCACAGGCCTTATGAGGAGCGGCTGAAGGAGCTGGGATTGTTCAGTCTAGTGAAGAGGAGGCTCAGGGGAGACTTTATTGCTCTCTATAACTACCTGAAGGGAGGTTGTAGTGAGCTGGGGGTCGGCCTCTTCTCTCCTGTGATCTCTCCTGTGACTAGTGATAGGACTAGAGGGAATGGCTTCAAGCTGCACTGGGG
>PPHD01025437.1:0-11765 GCA_002909625.1 Bambusicola thoracicus
CTCAGTAATATTAAGGATGATGTATTTATGTTTCTAGTCACTGTAGAAACTCCTGGATATATGTCTTGATAAGAAAGGAGAGTTCCATATTCAGTGCTTACAAAATCTTTCTTTTTAACTTTAAAACTTTATAACACCAAGAACAGGGTTCTGTTCTCAACTGTGCCTGTATATACTGTAATATTGTTGAACTCATTGCATTCAAAATATTAAGAGTAGTCCTTACTATAAGTAATAGATCCTGATCCTTTTTCTTGAAGAGCAGACTGTCAGGAGTACCCTGGGTGGGCTGTCATTACCTACTGACCTATACATTTCCTGCGTTAGTGGTGAGCTTGTGTGAAAAGCAGTGGGTATTTAAATGATGCTACATGAGTTTCATAGGCATTCTCATATTATTCTACTGTTTTGGTTTTATTTCCTAAAATTTAAAAAATATTATTATTACTGGGGATATTTTGAATATTATAAGTGCTCCTGCTCCAAAATGGCAGCTTCTTTTAAAGATAAGGCTGGCACCGCAGGAGAGGGAAAACTGAGTGGTTGTAATATAAAACTTATTCTCAAGAGTACACTGACTTCATCTTTTTAATCTAACATGTTTGCTTTTTTCTTTATCTAATTACTTTCTCATTAGATAAACTAGATAGATGCAGTTTTAAAAGGTGAATTTTTGAAATGCATTGCTAAAATCCTAACTGAATAATTGACATTTCAATCCTGTGAAACATCAGTTTATTAAATATTGTTTGCTTATTTCCAAAAACTACAAGTCTGTACTACTTTTTTTTCATGTTAGACTTGTAGTCAGAAGTTAAATTAGAAGAAGGCTGGGGAAAGAGCCACAAACTATCATTTTGTTTTTTTATTTACTTTCAACTGTCTAGTAATATATTCAGTTTTCAGCAAACAGTTGCCCCAGTCATTCGGACTCTATGTAAATGTTAAGTGTTCAGTTGCCTTACTGCAGCTGGGCGCTTTTCAGGACACATGACTGTGAAATGACTTTATTCAGTCTTGCAAGAGAGTTCTACTAGCAGAAATTCTTTGTAGGTAGAGTGTTTTTCTTCCACTCGGGTACTTTAGAACTTTAGGGCAACATGAACTAATAATGTCCTTTCTACTTCTTGGCAATACCTAATATTATTTGCAGTCTTAAAGAATTTTAAGAGGGAAGCCGAAAACTGGCAGATTGCAACTCAATTTCCAGGTACATAAGTAAGTGGAAAACTAGAATGGCTTTACAGTCTACTCACCTGCTCATGAAACTTATGCATGTTTTGCCTCACAATCCTGTCCATCGTTTTATAAAAGAACCAGCAGAATCCAGAAATATTCCACATGGGATTTTTACTCTATTCATCTCACATTCCTCTATTATGATAATGTTTGACATAAATGTTTTTAGATGAGGTTTGCTGCTGTAATGCTTCCCTTCAGTACTCAACCAATGCCAAAACTATCTTCTGAAGGCCTTGAAATACTTTATTTTGCAATTTATAATCATAACCTACAGTTTGCTATCGTATATGAGATTCTTTGTGGAACTGCACTTTTAGAAGTGTACAATTTGGATTTATGTTACTCTTGAAGTAAAGAATTAAAATCTATTTATATTACAACTTAAAGCTACCCCAAAATCATTTCATTTACTTACATTAATTTCATTCTCTAACATTGCCTTCCTCTCTTGAAAGGCTTTTTTGTTTGGGAATTGTACACTAGTGGTCCACAATAATGTGCTCTCTACTGTTAACACTGGTATACTAGAGGAAAAAAAGGGATTAATTAGTTAATTAATTAATTAGTTTTGATTTACTCTTTCAAATATTTTCCAAGCAAAGCACACTCCCGTTCGTATATATCAGGAAACAGACTACTATCTGGTTGTCTGTTCCTAAACTGACAGAAAATGGCTGGGTACAGCACCTGCTCCGTTTTTATCTGAACAGAGGCATAGCTGTAAACCGGCATCAATCTGTAGGCCTAACATCCAGCCATCTTTAAGTGCCAAAACTCAGATCCAGAAGCTCATTGTGAGCTTAAGACTGCTTCTGGCACCAAACAGACCTGAGTACTGAAGCAAGAAGTAGTTGATTATTTGAGAATAGGGTTTTGCAGATGAGTTTCTATGGGTATCAGCACAGAAAGGTTTTGGCTGTAGGCATGTATGCAGGAGAGAGTTACTGCGGAAAAGAGAATTTAATTTGTGTGATTAGCTGTATTTTTGGCCTTTATTTCCTACAACGCAAACTTAAGCATTGCTTCCCCCCTTACTTAGCACATACCCTTTTCTGGCTTTGTATCAAAAGCTGTTAAAGGCTGTTGATTCTCAAAAGAGTCTTTGAAGTGGCTATCTTCTAAAGAGCAGGCAAGGATGTTTTTCCATAACCTTTATGAAGCAAACAGGGACGTTGATCATGCATAGAGTGAAAAACATCACTGCAAATTGGCAGAAAGCAGTACTTAAGTAAGTTATAATAAATTGCATTTATTTTATGATAATCTTACCTTGACAAAGTAGCGTAATAACAAATTTTTTACATATTTTGGGGAACAGCTCTTCCAGTTAAATTTGTGATTGAGAGCTTGGAAGTAGCTGAGGGATGAACATTGTGTAACTTTACCATTGGTTAAAATGTATGCAGATACAAAAGGTATAAATAAAATTATTTCTCCTCCTGTTTAGTTTAATAGAAGGAGCTCTAATAAATAACATAATAAGATCATAATGTTGACTTTACAGAAAAGAAGACATTACATTCCAATGAAAAACCTGCCATGAATCATTCATAATTTGCTCAACAGTAATTTACACATGGCTGCACTTTATTGTGTTGAACAAAATGTAATCAGGCTTGATGACCTTTAAGTCCTCTTTTAAGTCAGGTATCTGAAAATGTGATCTGCTCTCAGCAAGGTCTCTGAATTCTGCTTTGTACTGTGCTTTGAAATAAAAAGCACTGCAGAGATACAATTCATATCCAATCTGTGCACTGACAGTACATTTTAACATTTATTCTCAGCTTTGGTCGTCACTGATTTTTATTTAGTTCATGTTGAATTGTAATGTATTGTGTTAGTGATTAAGGAAATGGTGCAGCCTGGAGCCAAAAATGACATCTAAAAGGCATCTTTATGAAAAAAGATTTTAATAATATAAAAATAATAGGAAGTATATAAACCACATATAAGATTTATCTTAGAATACGCTAGCAATGTACTAGCTTCATTTCTGGAAAAGGGATACTTAGTGATAAAATATGATCTGCTGGTGAGAATGGTGTGTAAAGCGATGCTCTTGTCTGTGCTGTCAGAGAGTGCAGAGATCCTGGTAGGTAATTAAACGGCCAAGGATTCATAATAAGCCACTAGAAAGAAGCAGAATTAAACTCACTGCACTTCCTTGAGTAGGACACAACCTTCGTACAGTTAGAATCACTTTCAGCTCCAGTAAAAGCAAAAAACAGAAAACACATTTCAAAATGTATTTTTCTCATTAAAAGCTTTCTCTTGGGAAGCATTAATTGTCCTGTTTCTCTACTACCTAGTTGACATACAGTGTAATGGGCCTGTAACCAAATTTCCACTCTAAAAGTTTAATTCTTTCCTTGCCATATTACAGCACGATATACCAGCCTTGTTCCGTAGCTGGAATGTGGTGCTGAGGCTGTGTGACAATTCACAGGAGTTCTCGAGCAGCTTCACTATTGATACTAAATTCATACATCTGCTCAAATAATAGGTATTGTCAAGGCATTCCAAATTATATTGAAGAAAAACAGTATGTGTTCTTGTTCTAGGAATTGTTTGTTGTTTTTTTTTAAATTTGACCATGGTACCCAGCTTTCTCCCATGAGGAACCATGTAGGAATAATAAAAACAAAAAACAGCTTTGTTTCATACCATTCCTGTTTGTGAAGGCACAGTAGGCTCTGCTTGCTGTTTTCTTCTGTATGTTTTATGTGCATTACACTAGTAACTAATGCAAGCATGTTGGCCATCTTTATCTTTATAGATAATTATACTAACTTGGCATTTGGGGATTTCATCAAGTGTTTTAACATACAGTCACATACAAGGAAGCCCAAACGTTTCATCTCTTCTTAATTTAGTTCCAACTGTAGTCATGAATTAAAAGGCTAGAGTTTTGTCACTTTTAATTAAATAAAAAGTGTCATCGTTCAATAAAAATATAAACCAGCTAGCAAAGTAAAAAAGGAAGTCACTCATAGATAATAACAATTTCAGGGTTCTTCTGATACATCTGAGATGGTACATTAATCCAGTTATATTAATTTGATAAATCTGATTTCAGATTAGTATCATCAATGTTTCCAGAAGGGAAAAAAAAAAAAAAACAGAAAAAAAACTTCTTAGCCTGCAGTTTCTCATATTCATCCTTGGGTTAAAAAAATAATAATAATAAAAAAAAAATACTCTTTATTTTTTCAAGTTGAACACTGGTTTACATGTTAGCATTTATTTCTGAGCCACACAAATACACTATTTCTTCAGTGTCAAAATGCATTGTATTTGGAGATTTCTTGCTTGATCCCATTTAATTCTGCCATCATGCTAATAATTGTGAACCTAGATAGACCTCTCTACTTTGCATAGTGGCCCAGGGAATTTGTACTGTCTATAAACAGTAACTCTGCCATTCAGTCATGCATGTTGGCAATATCCTTGTGTGCCCACTACTCTTTTTATTATAACTCAATTAAAATGACTTTATTATGATTCAAGTGCTTACTCTATGACTCATTGTCTCAAGACAATTATTTGTCAGCTTTAATGTAGGAAAAAAGCATTGCTTGGCTTACTGCTTAAAAATTGGTGGGCTTAAAAAGGGTAAATATGCAAAATAAATAAATTCTGCTTTGTTTATCTGTATTTATCCAAAACGTTGAAACTAAAAAGTTGGCAGTTTGCATACGTATTGAAGTCTAATAAACATGCATTCTCAGCTGAGCTAATACACATCATTTACCTTGTTCAGATGTTCAGAGCTTGCTTCAAGTAAAACAAAATGCATGGTATGTTGGTGGATGCAGAGAGTTTTCTTTTGATATACATCACATGAATTATAATATACGGGTGATTAAACAAGGGTATGAGTTTTGTTCCTTTTCAGTGCTGCACCACTCTGAAGATTGCCAAAGTATTCTTTGTTTTAATATATGGTCACAATCTGACAACCAGTAAATTAATTGAGCTATGTTGGCTTCATGTCTTTTATTCAGATTAAAACCAAGTATGAGTCACCTGCCTCATTAACAGAGTCATTTCCCTTTTGCTGACTACCTCTGCTGGTCTGACTTCATTGGGATTGCATTGGCACAATGACTTTTTCTACTTATAGGTCCCTAAATGAGCCATAAACAAAGTTTTGTCTTCCATGACTGCTTTAACTATTAGCAGACAGTGCTTCCTCAGCATGTTTCAATTCAGAGTAGTTTTCAGGCAACCACCCTAGCCAATTTAGGTGGGAGTAACCTGGGGGTGGTTGAGATCATGGAGTTATCTGGATACATTACCGGAAGAAAACTTGCCTATGAATCCTCTCAGCAATAGTGTTCTCCAGCATCTAGTTACACAATGTAAACACAACAGTATATTGCCCATGTTCCCTATTCTCTATCAGAAAGGATGTTACCTAAATATATAAATTGGTATTTGAGCTGATTGTAACCTCTGTTCACAACTCTGCATTGCATTAGTCTTTTTACAAGATTAGCCTAGACTATCTGCTATGCCCAGCTGTTTCCTATTCCATTCTGCTCAGCCCAGTGGCACCCTTTTTACCACAGTCTGCAAATCAGCCCAGGTGCTGTCCCAGCACGCAGTGCCAACACAATGTTCTGCAGCTGTGCTTTGACTTGGCCCTCAGCTGAGAGCCACTGAATGCCTTGGAACTGACCAAGTGCCCCCAAGCTGCCAGTCATCCTCCTGATTTGGGAATTCAGCTGCACATGTGCAATACAAACCTTTAGTGAGGTGCTGTATCTGCTCAGTTTATGTGACGTTCTCATGCTTTAGTCTTCCCCAGTCTTGAAGAAAATCTCTTATTAGAAGTACTGAAGGAGGACTCTATTAGCTTTGTGCAAGAAAAAGTTTTGAAAGTAGAGATTTGCTGCTTCCAGAGGCTTTTAGGAAATAAGCAGTTTATTTCTTCTACTGGAAAGAAGAGATCTGTTTTTTATTTCTGATAGGTGCTTGTCTTACCTCTTTTTCTAGGGTGTGCTAGATGGATAGAACTCTAGCAGACTGCAATTATAAAATCTAGGATACTTAAACATCTTATGTGTAGATATATTATGCATATATATTTATTTGAAACTTTATAAACTTGGTGGAAAGGATTTCTTTTTAGTGCTGAAGATTTTGGGTACTCGTGTTCACTTGTGCTTTTTCTTCTTCCTTTCATCTTACTTCCTTATGAACTTCTCCCTCCTCTGTGA
Source organism: Bambusicola thoracicus (assembly GCA_002909625.1). NCBI lineage: Eukaryota > Metazoa > Chordata > Aves > Galliformes > Phasianidae > Bambusicola > Bambusicola thoracicus. The sequence continues at coordinate 6,465 of PPHD01025437.1, forward strand.
TTGAAAAGGGGGAGGTGGGGAATCCTAAAAATATATCTTTGTTTAATAGTCACTATATTTAAAAAGTACTTTCCAATACAGTGATGTATTTTTGTTGGTTTGGGTTTCACAGGGATTCACAGGAATTTCTCATGATTAGTCTACAGCGTTTTGAGGGCATACTTCCTGTTCCTTCCACTTGCCCTTAAGGGTTATTTGGAAATTTATCTTTAGTTCCTTAAAATACTCATGTCCTGAAGAGTAGAAATGAGATATTCTCTTTCAGCTAAGTTTTGCTTTCAACTGTTTAATGTGAAACATGCTGTGGGATTACCTGGCTTGGGAGAGTTTAAGTACAGCTGGTGTCAAATATGCATCTCCTTTTCTCCTTGGTGTTTCTGTATTTATTTATATCTGTCTGTTTGCATTTTACCAAAAGTAACAGCACTCAGGTTGATAAAGTACAACTATCCAGTAGCTGATTAGTGCAGTATTTAAAGAGAAAGTTCAGCTAGTAAATATCTGATGTTCTCAGCAGGAATCAGACAACTGAAATCACTGATAGGAGTTAAGGGAAAAAGTGCAGTTAATAATTTGTAGATATTTACACCTTTGCTGGTTTCTTTCACGGTACAAAAGCATTAGAGAAAGTGACAGAAACGAGTTATGAGCCATTTACTTGGGCTATCTGGGGGGATTTAATCTCACTTGGGTCATGAAGTTGAATTCTCTGGGAATTGGTGTTACTGTGATAGGCTGTATCTGAAGGCCTGGAGCGCAGAGATAAGACTTTAAGTCCAGTTGGAATTAGAAGCAATAGAATTAACTGGATTGTAATGCTGTAAACCTTTTGGTTCAGATCCTGAAATGCCTCTGGATAGTAGTTCAAATCTCTTCCAGACTGCAGTTTAGCTTTGGGACCTATATGTAAGACAAACATTAGCAATGTCAAGGACTTCTCTGGAGCATGCACGGCAAAGGAAACCTTACATGATTCAGCATGCTTTTCACTGTTATGCAGTCTTATGTTTCTCTTAATACAGAGTAGAGGATGAATTGCTTGTTTTAAAAGGCTAATTTTCCATTTTGCTGGCACTTCAGTGTGATTATCTCTTTTAAAGGAAGACTAGGAAAGTGTTTGAAAGGTCATTGCTTTTATAACAAATGAGGCAAGACTGAATGTGGCTGTCATAAGCATATCAATTAAAGATAACAGGCATCGTTATCATGAAAAACATTAAACAGCTACAAATAAGCTGTTAGGGATTTAAGTGTGTTTTTGTTGTTGCTTTTGCTTCAGTTTGCATTTTCTTCCCTTGCTCAGTTTGAACCCAGTTGGTTTTTTCAAGGAAACGTTTTATAAGACCAGATGAGTGATGACCTACTGACACACGCATATTTGCCAATAAATGGAGGATTTTTCCTGTGATCGTACCATACCATTAGACAAAAGTGACAATGCATGAGTTGATAAGAGCATTGCTATGCTTACATGAAAGCTGGGAAGTTAATTGCAAACAGTGACTGTAACAGACAACAATTTGTTTCTTTTAGTTTAAAATCAAATGATTTCCTCTAGAAGAACAGAAAATGCAATCTTTAAGTATTCTAAGTAGAATAAAATGTGAGTTTTGCTTGAAGTACGGAACTGGTGTGTTTTTTACTCTGCTTATAGTATAGACAGTATTGGTTCAGAGACTGTGATTATTTTTTTTAATTATGTTTGTATTTTAAAATCTGAGAAGAAAGCCGCCTGATTTCAATGGAAAGCACACTTACAAAAAGGAGCCAGTAAGACTACTTCAGTTTGTCATTTCTGTAAATATTTTTGCTTTAAATCAGTGTTATTGTTAATAATATTTCTAATTTTGTATTAAATTGTAGAGTATGATTAATCTGAAAGTACAAATGTCTCAATAGCTCTTAAGAAATATGAAGGAAATAAATGTATTGTGGGCTCAGAAAGTGGTGGACAAAGAAAGTGTAATTCTGAAAGCTGCCCAGCAGGCAGGTGAGAGCTTTGAACAGAAGCCTGCTGGTTTTTTTTGTTTGTTTGGTTGGTTGGTTGGTTGGTTTTTTTCTTTATTATGTTTTGTTTTACTTTGTTGGGTTGTTTGTTTGTGTTGTTTGATTTTTCAAATCTCTGTCCAGATCAACTCCTGTTAGAATCTGGACTGCAGTAAATTGATTACTACTAACTTGCCGCCTTCTCTTTCTCTTTGGTAATATAATTGTGCTCAGGGCTCATTTGACTTGATCTCAATGACACCCAATAGGAATTTGTTTGATGTAGTGTGTAGGCTTTTGCACTGGATAATTAAATGTGTAGTTATGGTGCTTAAATATATGTCTATAGTCTTTATAGAGGTAGAACTAAAGTTCTAGAGAATGTAACATCTCATAAGTTGAGAGAGGGTAAAGAAATTTATGAAGATGATTATTCGGTTTGCTTCTAATTCAGGAAGGATCCAGTGTAGTTGAACCTTGATTTTCATCAGACCCATTCACTGTATAGTATCTGTTATCCATTTTCAGAAGGAGATACTCCACTACCTTTCCCTGCCTGCTGTATGCACTCAGTAGTGGTGAAGAGATTGCACGTGCTTTCTCTTTGCAGAGAGAACCCATCACCTCACATTTTAATTATCTTCTTTGCAGAGTTGCAGTTTTGAGCTATTGATTGCTCTGCAGATGTAATATCTGTTCAGACCAGAAGAGACTAAATTGTGAAATAAAGACCATAAAATAACAATGAAAAACAACTTATACAGAACAACCTAAGACAGAAAGTGAAGATTAAAGAAATGTTTTAAGAACTGGACTAGTGGAACACAATTATAAACAGCAGCAGTACAGAAATGAATGTATTGGCTGGCATGTGTGTTTGAGGAACTCTTGCAGTTTGTTTAGTAATGTATATTGTACTGCACATCTATGTTCTCATTAAAATTGAAGTACTAGTTCTAGATCTGTTTCATTATTATGTCTTAATTTCTTATAGATAAGTCTGGTAATGGTGAATGAAAAGTAATGATTAAACTAGTTCATATTCACTAAAATGTGAATTAGTCATAATACTAGTTCTAGTGAATCACCTCAATTTCATTTGCTGTCATGGTTGACACTGAGTCATAGGCAAGGAAAACAACATCATAATGATAGATACTGATAATCTTGTGTTATGAAATGCTAACATAATTTAGTAATTTGTTCTCTTTGTGACAAAAGAAAAAGGTACTAAAAGAGACTGCAATAAAGAAAAGGAAACTGTTTTCAAAATAAAATATAAAGTCTGTGGAAATGCAGATGAGTTTGCAATGCAAGGTAGAAATATTGAAGATTAAATTCATTTCTGAGGGCTTGCTCATTAAAAAAAAAAAAACAAAGAAATAATTAGAATACTTAGTGTATAAGCTGCATGCAAGTCCTAGCCAACATAAATAGAATGTAGCTATAATATCTTCAAAAGTAAAACATTTTTCATGTCTATTGTTACTGTTGAGAATTCAGTGAAAATCTGAAGTTTAACCTGAAATTAAATGATATTTTATGTAACTTCTAGGTTATCTGTCCCCAATCATGTATTTTCAGAATATCTTGGTAGCAGTTACATATTATTTACCTTCATTTATTATTATTATTATGTAATATTTACCTTCATGGGGAGAAAAAAAATCATGCGTATCACCCATGAATGGAATATTACTCATTTTATATTTAAGAATCTCATTCTAAGATGTGCAAGAAAACCAGAAACTCAATCAAGAGCCTGAAACATGATGCTTTACTCACTTGCCTTTTAAAACTCACAGGTGTCTCTCTCAGAGCATGGGAACGTGGGAGGCTGATAGTTATCACTAAAAGTCTTATTCAGGCAGGTCAGCTCCTGGAAATAAATGAAGGATTCATAGTGGATACAAAGAAATCAGACATTTCTTCAACATCTTTAATCTCTTTCAAGACATTCAGAGATCTCTTATGTACAAACAAGATTGAGTTCTTTCAAAATTCAAGGGTAGAGGCCCCCCTTACGTTCATATAGAGGCCTCCTCAAGAGCTTCTTTTATGTGAGCAGAAGTTGGCTTCAAATGCATCTTTAACCTGAGATTGTTCACCTCTTCTATGATTCAAGTGAACACTCAGAGACTGACCTGAACACCTCCAGGGCTGGGGCGAATGCCTCAAGGCCAGTCTTGATGGGTTCCTGGGCAGTCTGAACTAGTGGCTGGCAACCCTGCCCATGGTGGGGGAGTTGAAACAAGATGATCTTTCAGGGCCCTTCCAACCCAAGCCATTCTGTGATTATTATTATTTTTTTTTTCATCTGTTCTAGTTAAGCTGTGCTGGTGTGTAGAATACGATTCAAGAAGAATTCCAGGATGGAAGAGGAGGAAAAAAGGCTGCAGTCTTTAAAGCATTGCTTTAGGAGTAGCAGTCATCTGTTAATCTGATAATAGATTGCAGGAATGTACCTCAGCGTTAGCCGATGGTGTTATTGAGTGGCTATTTTGCATCAAGTTGAAACCTCCCTGCATATGCATGATATCAATGACAGTGTCCTGAACTTCACTTGTGTGTTGGATTTCTAGAGGTCATGCATCTTAATTTGGTGGAGTTAGCAACAGACAGGTCTTTAATTCATGCTTGTTGGCTTCAAGGAGTTTAGCATAGCAGATCAGATACAGTAATCTGAAATATATTCTTATGGTTTGAATTTCCTGCTGTGAGAGGAGATCTTGTACAAGATCTCTTGTGACAGAATCATGCAACAGTTATGCAGCAGTTTTATTGTAAAGAGGTGAATGTTTGCCTCTTTCTAGTTCCTGCTTTTTTTTCTTTACTTGTTGGTCCTTTTCCCTGTTTTTTCTTTATTTCTTCCTAGACTGTCACACTTGTTGCTCACGTGGGTGTTTGTATGCTAAGACATCTGCCTGCCAGCTGAGGTTTTTGTCTTATAGGTGGAATATGCCATGAAGTTTTTACTTTAATTCTTCAACACAAGTTAAATGCATGAGCAAAGTCCTTAAAGAAGCATAATATTTTTTATGTGTGTTAGGATCATGCTTTATTATTATTATTATTATTAAACAGTAATGTTTTTGCAATGTAACCGTAAATGAATCCTGAATAAAACTGAGTAATCCATCAGATGTAGGGCTTTCTGTATTTCTGAACACGAAAAGATTCGCTTGTAAATAGCGTAGTGAGTAGGTGAAGTTTACAACTTCATCAAGAAAAAAAAAAAGCAAAGGAAAAATAGCAAAGAAAAAAAATAGCCTGGCAATGCCAGGCTTTAACATGATCTGTTCTTTGATTTTTTTT
>PPHD01025439.1:0-11763 GCA_002909625.1 Bambusicola thoracicus
GTTCTCTTTCTTCACAGCAGCACAGCTTCCCATGCAACCAGCAGTAATGCAGCAGCAGCACACAGGATGTTGGGTCGGGTCTCGCTGGGAGGAGGAAACTTAAAACATGCTCAGTAGCAAAGATGTTAAATGAATAAATACCACCTTCCTCCTGACTTCTTCCCTACCAATTGTATATGGTACAGACAAGAATTGTAGCAGGGTGGCAGCAGGGCAGGTAGGGCTGTGTCCTCCTGATGTGGGCACAGTCCCAGCATACAAAGTGCAGGAGGGAGGGATGTCAGCAGTGCCCTGGGAGCAGGTAAACCAGTGCAGTACAGACATAACCCCTCAGTCATGCTTGGAGGTCTTTTGCCAGGTGGGCTGGTGCTGGAGGGCTGCCCCTGCTCCAGGACTTGGTCTTTGTAACACTGGCATCCTCACATTGTGTGTGTGTGGACAATTGCCCCCAGCCCCGCTCTGTAGGTGTTAACCCTTCTGCACATCTTGCTTCTCGCTCAGGCACCTCGTGTGTGCTGCACCAACCCCGTGGCCATCAGGACCATGAAGGTGGGGTGGGTGGTGGCTGTAGGAATACCTCATCGGTGGTAATTAACCTGTGTCATCCTGCTTCTTCCTGCAGCGGCTATGACTTCGACTACGACTATTACAGAGATGACTTCTACGACAGGTGAGCCGGGGAGGCCGCAGCCAAAGGGGCTTTTCTGTGAGCTGTGAGGGGCAGGCCTGGGTCCTGGCAGCAGCACCCGACAGTCTGACCTGATAGGGTCCGGGCTGCGGTGCTTCAGCTCCTGCTTCCCCCATGTCCCCGCAGGCTTTTTGAGTACCGGGGCCGGGTGTCTCCAGTGCCCAGGGTGGTTCCAGTGAAGCGGCCGCGGGTCACCATTCCCCTCGTCCGGCGTGTGAAGGCAACGCTCCCTGTCAAGCTCTTCGCTAGATCGGCTGCCATTGCCAACAGCTCGGCCAAGCTGAAGTGTGAGTGTGTGCATGCAGCGCCAGGCCTGCTCCTGCCATCTACAACGCGGCCCCCGGCCTCCAGCCTGGCACCCACAGGGCTGGGTGCTCCCAGGGCAAAACTTGCAAAACCCCAACACAGCTGCAACCAGCAGCACAGGGAGGGCTTTTCAGAAGCCCACGAGCTGCAGATGCGGCAGGGGAAGGTGTAAGCACAAGGGGTTATCCTTTGATCGCCACCGGTGCCACAATGAGAGTGATGGCGCATCCAAGTGCCAGTTCCTGCCCCATGCAGGATGTTGTGTGCTATGGGAGATCCCTTTGGCCAGTTTAAAGGAGCTGTCCTGTTTCTATCCCCTCCCAGCTCCTCATGCCCTCTCTCGTTGATAGGACAGTAGGAGAAACAGAGAAAACTGAAATGTTCTTGGCTATGTACAGCACTGCTTAGCAACAACTGAATGCATTATCAACATTGTTTTTCTCCTAAAACCAAAACACAGCATCATTCCAGACACCATGGAGAAAAACAACTCTGTCCCAACTGAAACTAAGACAGCTCCTCACTACAAGGACACTGAGGTTGTGGAGTGTGACCAGAGAGGGGCAGTGGAGCTGTGAGGGGTCTGGAGCACAAGTCTTATGGGGAGTGACTGAGTGAACTGGGATTGTTCAGTCTGAAGAAGAGGAGGCTCAGTTTCCCACAGCTCTCTGAAAGGAGGTTGTGGTGAGGTGGGGGTCAGCCTCTGCTCCCGGGTAACAGCAATAGGATGAGAGGGAATGGCCTTCGCTTGCATCAGGGGAGGTTCAGATTGAATATTAGGAAATAATTCTCAGAAAGTGTGATAATGCATTGTCACAGGCTGCCCTGGGAGGTGGTTGAGTCACTGTCCCTGGAAGTCTTCAGGAAGAGGTGTGATGTGGGACCGAGGGCCATGGTCAGTGGGCATGGTGGGGATGGGCTGGGGTTGGACTAGAAGACTTTAGAGGTCTTTTCCAAGCTTAATGATTCTATGGTTCTGTGAGAGGCCCCAGTGCAGGAGAGCTCATTGCTGCTCCCAGCAAAGGCTGTGCTCCCATTTCAGCCAAGCCTATGTTGGCTGACACCTCTCTGTCCTTTCCTTCAAAGTGAAGTGCAGCGAGCTTCAAACAATCAAAACTGAGCTGACGCAGATCAAATCCAACATCGATGCTCTGCTGGGCCGGCTGGAGCAGATTGCTGAGGAACAGAAACAGTCCACAGGTCAGTTTGGTGTGTGCTGGGTCCTGGGGTGCTGCTCGAGGATGGGCAAAGACCATGTCTGAGCTGCTCTGCAAAGCCATGGTGGCTTGTAACACGTTCTGGGCACTGACACTGAAGTGTCTCCCCTGGGTTCCAGGTGGGGAGGTCCCTCAGGCACAGAACAAGAGGTTTCTGTAGCCCCCAGGCACGTAGGGTGCTATGCTAATGAGCATGAAGAGAGAAGTCCTTGCCCTGAGGATTTTAAAGTTCTCTTTGTCAGTAAGTTCTCAGCTCCAGGCCCTCAGCGGTTTCTCGGAGAATGTGCTGCTTTGCAAAGGTACCTCATTCTTCTCTCAAAACTGAAGTTCAGAGCTGAAGCACTGACTGTGTTTTGGTGGAAACACCGATTTGTTCCTCTCAGTGTTTAGAAGAAGGAGAAAACAGCACAGAAGTACCGGATGGTGTTGAAGCATCTCTGCAAAATAAGTGGTCAAAAAAAAAAACAGCTTCTGTGCTGCCAATTATTAGGGGCTGCCACAATCACACTCCTAATCCCCTCCGATTATGGAATGGGAGGTTTTTGTCCTTCCGCAGCACAGTTTGATTTTGTTCCATCTGCCTTATTGTTTGGATTACTTCTGCCTCCCGCGCTCACTCAGAGGGATGCGGAAGGACGGCCAGCTCTGCTGCTCTCTAGCAGCTCCTTCAAAATTAGCAAAACTTCCCATTGCAGAATAAGTCCTAAATCCATTATTTACACAGCAACTCAGTCCTGGGGCCCTGTGGATCAGTCTGATCAGGCTGTAGCCATCACCCCCTGATCCTGATGCCTTGGCTCTTGCTCTCACAGAGGTACGGAAGAAGGTGGATGGCAGCAAAAGCGAAGTCTCTCAGGAAGACACAGCGTCAGAGGCAGAGGTCAACACGGAGGAGCCGCTGAATGGGGATGAGGGAGAGGAGGAGGGCCTTGCACGGGATGAGTGTGAAGATGAACTGGTAAGAGAGGCTGGCTAGTGCGTCCCTCCAGCCAAGAGAATTGAGCAAGGGACCGCAGTTTTACCAGAACTTGTTAAGCCCCACAGGAAAACAGTTTTCTTCTCCCAGAAGGAAATTGTTGTATTTAATCCCATGACTGTTCACAGCTTGTTCTTCCTAACTGTTCTGTGGCTTGCAAAAGGTGTGACGTCGTAAATGCTGCAGAAACACTGCTGGGTTCTGAAATTCAGGCTACTTTTATCTTTGATTTCAAAACAATTAATTAATGATTTAAATAAGTTGCTTCGTTCCAAAGGAAGTGGGTCTCAGATGAATGGAAACATGTAAAAGACAGAGCATGCTGTGTTAACTGCACCTTCCTAACAGCATGCATCTGTAATGCCCTTTTGTCCAATGGACACCAAATGGCAGAAATGTGGTTATAAAGTCTCAGCAGGCTGCTGTCTGTGATGCTGAGCAACCATAGCAAGGGTAGCAGTTTCCTCTGAGCGTGGTTAGCCTGATTTTGTGCACATCAGCTTTAGTCCTGCCCTGAATAAGAACTGGTGAACCCAAGGAGCAGACTTCTGTGGGCCTTTCCCACTTCACAGCACTAGCAGCACTAGAAGTGAGGATGGAGCTCACCGTCCCTTTCTTCTGCCTCACCCCACTGTCACTGGGCTGATCACGTAGCATTTCATTCTACCTACGGCCAAAAATCTTAGGACACTGGCCAGCTGTTTGAACTCTTCCACTCTACCCCGCTGGAATCATGATGGATAAGGGATCTGAATGGGATCTTTCAACTGTTTCAGTTTCTGGGGCCTCATAGCTGAAATCTGTGACCCCTGCTAAATCCGAGAAGAGATGATTAAGGGGAGATATAAGAGACTGCTGGAAGGAAGAAAGGCAAAAGCTGGCCTCCTTCTCTATGTCAGTCAGGATAAGGAAGGCCCGGTTTACATCAAGGGAAACAGGTAGTAGAAATTAGGGGAAAACTCACTGATGGTAGCGATGATAAAGGAGCAAATTGTCAGCAGAAAATATGGACTTCTCTGCCATTCATGGGATAGGAACACAGATTGGATAGGTATCTGCTGGAAATGATTTAAGAATCACAGAATGACAGATTGGCATGGGTTGAAAGAGACCTTCAACATCATCCAGCTCCAACCCCCTGCTGTGGGCAGGAACACCATCCATCCAGCCTGGCCCTGATGGGGCATCCATAGCTTTTCTGGGCAGCCTGTGCCAGCACCTCACCACCCTCATCATGAACATTTTTTTTCCTTTTATCTAATCTAAATCTACTCTTTTCAGGTTTAAAACCATTACCTCTTGTCCTATCACTACATCACTTTGTAAAAAGCCCCTCTCCATCTCCTTCATGAAGAGCTTATCAGGGATGGGTGAATAAGTGCACCGTTTCAGGCCCTAACACTTCTATTTTCTGTTATTCTCTGGTTTTAAAGTGACATTGAGTTCAGAAATATTTTACTGCCAACTTCAGACAGGCTCAGATGCTCTCAGCATGAAGCAGGTTCATGTGTGAAACTTGTCTGCAGGGGTGTTTTCTTAAACACTGCAAGACAAGTCACAAGGGCCATCCTTTAAATTTGGCTTCTGACCTTAGAGCACTGAGCAGTTTTGAAGCCTTTCCATTTCCTGGGGAGTGAGTCCTTCATCCCATGTCTCTGGCTTACAGCCATCGGCTTACAGACTGCCACTGGGCTCAGGGGTCTGGGAGGGCACAAGACAGACCTGAACAGTTAACTGGGGAAAAAAACAACCCTTGAGTACCTTGGCCTTTGCCATCAGCTTTGTCACCAGGTCCCCTGCTTCACCGAGGAAAGGGCTTAATTTTTCCTTTTACTGCTGGTGTACCTGCAGAAGCTCTTCTTGTTGCCCTTTGCATCCCTCACCAGTTCCAATTTCTACTGGCTTTTGGCTTTTCTAACACTGCCAGCTCAGCTGGAGTGACAGCTCTGTATTCCTCCTGAGTGGCTCAGCCTTGCTTTCACTTCCAGGTTCTGTTCTTTCTGTAGGAAGAAGCTTGATTTGGCCTCTGCTGGGCATTCTCACTGGTCTCTGCTCTCTGAAGTCTAATTCTGCTGTTTCTTAGTCATTTCTCTCAGGAAATTCAATTTCACTGTCTTATTGCCACAGCAGCCCAAACTTCTTTCCACCTTCACACTGTTGTCTGGATCTGCCTTGTCCATGGGTCGCATGTCCAGAAGAGCACCAGGCTGATCCCTTGTCAGTCAGCTGCATCAGGAAGGCTTTCTTGATGTTCACCAGAAATCTGCAGGATTGCTTGTGCTGTTGCACAGCCCTGTTGACTTCCCAGAAGGCAGCAGGTTGGTCAGGTCCATGAGGAGTACAAGTGCCTGCAGCCAGGAGGTTTCCTCCAGCCATCCCAGTAGGTTTTGTATCATGTGGCATGCACCAGGTGCCCACCATGATGTCACATAAGTTGTTCTGTCTCCTGATCCTCAGCCACATGCGCTCAGCTGACTCATTGCCTGTCCCAAGGCAAACCCCCACACATTTGAGCCCTTCCTTTGCCCAGAGCGTGTGCCACCTGACTGGGTTTTCCTGAAGAGCCTGTTTCCAGGGCACTACACCTGCTTTGTAACTGCAGCTGTGCAGACAAAGAAGGAACCTTTGTTCTGCTGCCAGAACTCACAAGCCTCCAGGGTTCCCATCTTGAGAATCGCCATCCGTAGCTCTTTTGGTCACAGTCTCCAGCTGTTCCTTGTTCATGCATTGCAGTCTTCAGAGTTCTGCCCCCACAGGAGCTCTGCAAACACCCACTTGAGTTCCCTGATTGCACAAGGCTATTTCCCTCCTCCAGTGCCCTCTGCTAACCAGGTTGGGACTGTGCTCTCTTGCTTTCCTTTTGGAGCACCTATTATCACCTGCAGACATCTCCTGGCTCCATTTCCATCTGTTCATTTTCTGTTCAGGAAACAAAAGACTACTGCTGAGCACCTAATACATTTAATGATGCCATACTGCAGAATGGCTCCAGGAGGGCAACTTTCACATGCCTTATTTTCAACTGCACTCTCGTATGGGGAGCAGATCAGCACACTGCACTGCCATTGCAGTCTGTGGAGCGGTGAAATCCTGAGTGTTAACCCGGAGGACGAGCTGTGTTGCAGACTGGTGCAGTGTGTCTGTTCACCAGCAGTCCTTGTGATGCTCCCCATTTGCCACTGCAGATCAGCTTCACCTGAGCATCTTTGTGCAGTTCCTGGAACTGCAAGGTCTTTGTTTATGGGTATGGGCATTCCTAGGTCCCAAATAAACTTCTCACAGTGCTAAAACTAGGCAAGATCTGTGCGAACACACATGGTGAAGCCTGCTTTGTACGAATGCTGTGGCTACTTAATTCTCAGGTAAGCCAGCCATGTGAAAGTCAGGGGTCTGTCCAGGTGCTCACTTGGCAATCAGAGCTCGCCACTTGCAGCTTACACCCTGGGCTTAAAACCTTCCCCAGAGACACACAGCTTTCCCACTTTCCCACTGGAGGTCTGGCTCTGGAGCAGCACAGATCAGACATCTGATTTCACACCACTACAGGAAGGGGGGCTTAATTTCATCCCAGTCTCTTTGAGGTTCAGCAGAAGCCAGACCTCAACACCAAGCAGGGAATCACACATCCTGGGGTGAATGCCCACCATGGAACCAGCTGATCTCTTCATGTGACACAGCACAGTGTCTCAGGCAAGGCAGGATGGGCACATGGTGATCTCCTGTTTCTGCTTCCCTTTTCCCCCCAGGAGAACAGCCATTACACAGACATGGAGGATGCCAGACTACAGTAACCAGGTACAGCTCATGCTGCTTTTTAGAGACTGGTTCAGCTGGGTCACTGATCAGCCCCTCATTTCCTTTCCTGCATCACACACTGCGTCTGTGAAGTTCCAGGAAAACGATGTACCCTTTTATCCCCACTGTCCCTTGTCTCTCCATGCAGCCCATTTAGAACAGCAGTGAGCAATGGTGTGAGGAAAGCACGAGGCTAAACCCTGCCCCGGCACGTCGAGCAAGACAAGCTAAATTGAAGTGCTGCTGTCATCTCTACCTGGCATTCGAAAGGAGAAACATGGCCCAACATCTTCCACCCATCTGTAAAGCAAAGACAAAGAAAGCTCATCCCAGCAGATCCCCACGACCCCGTGCAATGGATTCAGAGCTCTGCAGCGAGCACAGGCAGTAGCCAAACCCTGCGTGATCCATAGTCACCCCTGGCTGGATATGGACCCAGTGAGTCAGAGATGGTACGGGGCTGTTGGCAGGAGAGGAAGGACAACTAAGCCCAACTCAATAAGACTTTTTTTTCCCGTGCTCGGTGAGAGCCAGAGCATTTGGTAACTGGGGGAAAAGTACTGTCTCAGTTTGGACAATTTGTGTTCTCACACTCAAGGTCACTTTGAGGAACAGGGTGCAGGGTGAGCTCTCCTGCCAGAGCGGTCACCTCCTGCTGTGGCTCTCGCCCCATGCAATACTGCAGGTACATGGCTGCTTCCAGGCAGACAGGAGCTGGTGACTGCGCATATGCTGTGCTCTTTGCAGCTGCTCAAAGAGAGGAGAAGGCAAGGAGATGCTGCCTGCAGGAAAGCAAGCGATCCCAAGCAGGAGAAACAAGGCATGCATCATCTTCAGCCGTATGGCAGAGAAGGGGTGCGAGCACGCATCAAGCAGGTGGATGCAACCCTTCCGGAGCAGCAGATCCCTGGAAGGGCTGTGACCCATCTCCAGCCAGAGCAGTCAGCCCCTGCCCTGCTGCTCACGTCTGCTCCTCAGCCAGCTCCCCTGAGTCTCTGGGGCACCAGGACAGCGCTGTGCAGCCCCTGACCACCACAGTTGTGCTCCATCGTCTGACAGCTCTGCGGTGCAGCAACGCTCCTGAGCATGGTGAGGCCAATTACAGTGATCCCCAGCACAACGTGTGTGGGTGTGCAAGCACCTCTTTCTCCTGCTTTTGACCCGTGCCACGTCCTGCAAGTAGGAGGCTGCAGCAGGCCTTTCTCACCGCAACACCCAAGAAGTCTCTCAGCCTTTCTCGTCTTGTTCCTTCCTCTTCCACGTGCTTATGCAGTTTTTCTGGGTTCAGAGGCAGATGGGACTGAGACCCACGCAGCACTTTATTCAGATCCGTTGTGTCCTGCCCATCTCCCCTCTGTTTCCCACTCCCCCTCCAAAACACACACACACACACATCAGTGCTTTGAATCCAGAATGCTGTCCACACCTTCTCCTCAGTCCAACAGCCCATGTGCACCCCCCGGACTGCACAGGGTGCTCTGCAAGGGGACTCCTGCTTTCTGCTCCAGAGCTCAAAGCCAGACCTCTTCTACAGCATCTCTCTCTGAAGGGTGGAGGGGAGAACAGGTCATGGGGGCACCACTTCCCTGCCCGGAGGACCATCCTGGAGCAAGCATGGCTCTTGAAGCACAACGTTTTATTTGCATTTCTTAGTTTTGGGTAAGTCATGAGGGAGATAAGGGATAACCGTGCTTTCCCCTACCTTTTTCCGGTTCCTGTACAATTTATCCATTGTGTTGTACTGAGCCGTTGTAGAGCTGTTTTCTAGGCTTTGAGAGATGAGCTGTGGTTTTTGCTATGAACTGGCTGTGATGCTGCTGTCTGGGAGAAAGGTGACCTTGTACATATGATCCTGTATAATAAAGAAATCTAAAGAAATCTAATTTGCTTTTGTTGTCTGCTCTGTCCTACACAGACACACACGCTTTTCTGCTGTATTTCACGAGCAAATCTTCTTTTCCCTCCCTGAGCTTCAGCTCTGCCAGCAGGATTGGGTTTCCTTTGCTCAGGGTGTAAGGGCTGAGCTTTGAGGGCGCTCCCCTCTCCATGCCCACCCCAAGCCCCATGCCCAGCCCAGCACTGCTCCAGCTTGGTGCTGCAGTTGGTTTTAGGCCATTAGAGCATGGCCAAGGTCTCTTGGCACACAGCTGTTCTGATTCTGTAAATTTTTGCAGAGGATGAGGGACTTTGGGAACTCTTATGCAGGCCTCTGCATGGCAGTTATCTTTGCTTACATCCTTGCAAAGTGAGTTCTGTATGGGACCGTGCAGCAAATCTTCTCAGAGAGAGGCAAAGATAGAGCGGTGGGGTGGGAAAAGGGAACAGTCCATTCACCCTTTAGGCCATAGGGCAGCTGAGAAGTACCCTGCAGGCTTTGCTGGGGAGGATCATTACCAAGAGAGGAGCTTCACCTCTTCCTGCACACCGCTCCTGGCCCCAGCCCTCCCCTCCCACCCCATTTTTCCATGCACGCACACCCACAAATGTGGGGTGGGGGCTGTGAGGTTACAGCTCAGCTCGTGAACCACAGCATCACCTCTGAAACACACCCTGCTGTCACATGGGAACAGATTGCAGGGAAGAGCAGAACCCCATTACTGGCTCTGCTGTGGTGGACTTGTGGTCCTTCTGTCACATCTGTCACATCTTGTTAGCTCTTGAATGGCTGTGAAGTTGTCCCACCCTGTGCGCACGCGGCCACATGGGAACAGCTTTCCCATGATGTCCCCCATCACGATGTCCCCATGGAGTCAGTCCCTGTCACTTGATGCTGCCCCTGCTGAGATGTGCCAAGACAAGGGTTGGGTATTTCCCCAGCGGGAACATTAAATTCACCATCTGCTCTCTCTGAAGAGAAGCCACCACTGTAGAGTGTCAACTGAAATAAGTGTACATCCAGTTCCCATCTTGTGAACTGGAAGTTGTCGAAGCTTTTCCCCACCACCCACAAGGCAAGACTGCACTACTGAGACCTGTGGACATCAGTTTTCTTCTCACATGGGCTGTTCCGTTTGTCATCATGGTGACAGCAACATTGTCTTTGCTGGAGACAAACCCAGAGGTTCCCATCCCCTACTGTGATGCCTGCACCTCTGGAAATGTGAAACATGTGAGGTTTAAGCTTTGGGCTTAAATGTGCTGCTCTGGATGGGAAAAGACAATGTGGAAGGCTTTTTGGTGCTCTGCTCTTTCAGAGCAGTGGAAGTTAGAGCAACAGAGCAGGGTTACTCCAGTCCCTAACGCTCCTTTGATCACAGAATCATTAAGGTTGGAAAGACCACCTGAGATCATCAAGTCCAACCACGACGCATCCCTAGTAACCATGATGTGAAATACCAATGACAAAAATCATAAAACCATGACACCATTTCCCTCATTACCACTTTTAACCTTTTGTTGAGCACCTCCAGAGACGGTGACTCCACCACCTCCATCAGCAGCCTGTGCCAACACAGCACCAATGAGATTCTGGACATGGAAAGACAACCTGTCAGGCCAAGATGCCTATAGCCTCACATTGAGTTTCAGCCAGGAGATACAACAAAAGTCCCCATTGACTTTAATAAATCTTATCAAATGATTAAAGTCTTGCTTTGGAAATATTTGTTATTCCAGCAGTAATAACAACCGTGCCAGACACTGCCTCTATGTCATATCCCTCCTGAAACACCTGCCCGTTATCTGTGGGATAATTCCATATTTCTCCTCAGTCTTAATAAAGCTGTGGAAACATTGAGAGATGTGGTCAAATACCTCCAATGGCTCCCTGTAGGTACCAGCCATTATCCTCCAGGAAAGCACTCCCAACCATGGATCAGATGTTGAGAAGCAAAGCAGAACCTTGATTAGCAGCCTGGAAACATTCAAGGAACTGTAAAAAATGAGGTGTGTGCTTAGAAAGTACCTGCTGGTCTTCAGGGTCTGCCTGAAAGAGCCCAGGGATCAATGGATCAAAGCAATGACTCCTCTGAAGTCTCTTCTTGGGTTAGCTCCACATCACAGTGCTCCTTCCCCCGTACTGTCCCTCCAACTGAAGCATCCTTTGCGGTAACCCCAATGTTTTGGGGGGTTGCCAGATGCTCCTCGGCCAATACAGCCCAACTCACCCCACTCACAGAGGACTCACACTGCTGGCAGTCAGGGACAGCTCCACATGGCTCCTGGTTGGCCATGGCAGCGGGACGGGGACACTGACAGCAGCCCTGCAGTGCAGAGCATCCCACTCTTGAGCTCAGTGTGAGCAGCTCCTGGGGGCCAAGGCGGGCAGCTTCCACCATGAGCACCAGGACTGAGTCCTGGGAGACTTCAGGACCTCAAGACCGCATTCACAGGCCAGGAGCACAAGCAATTGGGAGCTTGTTTGCACATCAGCATCTGATGTTATATTTGAAGACCTTCATTAAGAATTGATGTGAGAAGATGAGATCAGGCAGGAGGTGAATAGGAGGAGGAGTAAGGACAGGACTAGAATAATCCTAAATTGACCATAAGGGACTATCTTTGTGCCTAAAAGTTCTTCTAAGACAACTCACATAGCCTTCACTGATTGGGTGTGAACATGGAATCAGCACAACTTCCATGCATGGAGGGCACAACAGGCCAACATGGGCACTGGGATGCGCATTTGCATTCCAAAACCAAAATGTCAAGAGAGAGAGAATAGAAGACGCAAAGATGTGTTAATGACAGCGTGGGGAGGTGGACTGATACCAAAAGGACAAAAAGAGTGGGAGGTATTAAGAAAAGTGGCAGTGCCGGGTGCCTGAGGGGTCACCCAGCTG
>PPHD01025441.1:0-11763 GCA_002909625.1 Bambusicola thoracicus
AAAAACTGTTTGATTTGGAATTACAAGATGTATATTATTTTCTGCAGATGAATCCGAAATATGATGTTCAATTATCCCTACACATTATAAATTTCAAAGAGGACATAACATTTGTTACAAGCATGCTAAGATTAACTTTTTTCTTTTTTTCTGGAGCACCCTGAGTGGAGTTGTCCTCACTGATTTTTCTTTAAAATCACTTGTAATATACCCTTCTGTGCAAACCCAGGTAAGTTGAGCAGTCTTGAAATTAACAGAAACATTAAGTGAAAACTGCATATTGTTCAGAGTCAAAAATGAGGACAAAGTCTTTAAAGAAGAAATAAAATCACTGATCTTTGCTGAGATGTAATTGTCAAGCAATCAGTATGTTTTCCTCCTTCTAAACTGTAATCTCTATATGCACATCATTTTAGCATACCATCCTTGGATATGCTTTTTCACATTACCTTGTGCTTTTTGGGCTAGTTTTGTCATTTGTTTGGTTTTTTTTCCAGTCAGATGTGCATACAGAAATCAGTTTGATGAATACTACTAATTAATACTTCACCAGCAAAATAAAAAAAGACAAATGCAAATTTTAGGGTTTTTTATTTGTTTGTTTGTTTGTTTGTTTTGTTAGAATTTAGCTGACTAGAGGAAGCAATGGCATGATTTGATCTCTCATTAAGAAATGTGAGGCAGTGTTACTTTGCAGGTAAATTATCAATAAAATTTTCGTTACAATTTGGTTGAGTCAAAGCAGATACTGAGGAGGGATACGCATGGGGTATCATTCTTCCCCTGCAAGGGCCGAAGAAAGAGGGAGTGATTACTATTGACAAGGCTAATCTTCCAGTCTTTTATGTTAGGCATGCTCGGACAAGACAAATCCCACTCAGCATTCCTTGTCTACAAATTGGTTTTTTACATAAACATATCCTCTCGCCAATATATGCTATTGTAGCAGATTACCCAAAGATACCAGTAGTCCAGCCACTTCTCTAAAAGCCAACATTCATGTTTTCTGTGTAAACATGCATACTTTTTCTAGCCATTACACAGAACTCTGGAGAATACATTTTAATACGGGCAAGTAGAGCTTTGTGTCAAAACCTACTTGACAAGGGTTCCTGCCTTTGAAGTTATTCCCTATCACCCTAACAGCACATATTTGAAATGTCTTTTTGTTGTTTGTTGTTGTTGTTGTTGTTGTTCTCCCTTTTCTTTTTTCCTGCTGGCTGTATGCTGTCCCCCAGGGAAAATCTGAAAGTTTTGGGGAATACAATTACTGTTAGACAAACCATACACATTTTTTTTTTTACATACTGGTTTAGCTGTCCAAAAGCATTACTTCAACACTGCATCCACATTACCCACACAATGCAGTAACCCATGGCATGCCTTCCCTCTTTGTTTCAACACAGCTTTTACATTCCTTTTCCAGATACTATCCTTGAGTTCTCTACTAGAAGTAGGACATGGCATTAGCTCATTCACAAAGTTTTTTTGCATACAGATGCCACCTTTACTGCTACTCATCTCCTTGCCCGCATGAAGGTCAGACTGACTTAGAAACACAGAATAATAGAATCAGAATCATTAAGATTGGCAAAGACCCCTAAGATCATCTAGTCCTACTGTCAATCCATCACCATCATGCCCACTAAGCCACGTCCCTCAGTACCAAATCTGCCATTTTCTTGAATACCTGCAGGGCTGGTGACTTAGTTCTCGAGGGGTGAGAACACCTGGACAGGAAGACTATTTTAGATTAATTCAGAAACAGTTACTAATAACAGAAACCACATGCCCATTTCCTGCATATTTCTGTGGTTTCTAGTTGGATTACTCTGTTCTGCACAAAGGGACACAATTGGGAACAAAAATAAAAAGCAAGCAAACAAACTAAAGTTGCATCTACTTGCTATTAACTCTCTTTCTCTCTTTGAGACTCAACAGACTTATATGCTGCAGTATAAGCTAAGTTGCTACACAAAAATGTTGGTAGAATTCAGACAGATTTTTAAAAGTGACCTCCATCATGTCCTTCAAGTATATTGCCAGCTATCTCTGCTGATGAGCATCTATCAGGCCTCATGAGGCTTCAATCACACTAGGAACACGATATCTAGCTGTTCTGCATCCATCACCAAAATGATCTAAGCTTGGACTAAGAAATAAGTAACAAGTCATCCTATTTCATAGTAGATTTATTTAATAGACTCTCATCTCTACAAAATAGATTTTCTTCTACAACAACAGGAAGAAAAAAAAACCTAAAAGCATTTATGTGTATCCAATACACATTCTGCATATTCTTGACTACTCCCACAAGTAATACACAAACACATTTGCAAATTGTGATTACAATCTTCCAAAGTCTAAAACTACCATCATCTAGTATGGCGTTTTTTCCTGTTTGCTAAGGAAATTCCTCTGAACAACTGCCCCTGATTTCTCGCTGCAAGTCAGGTACAATTTTGCTAGTACTTCTTACTCACATTGTTTCAAAAAGAAACAGTGATGTACTTCTTACGGACAGACGCTATTCTGAAGGGCATAAAATCCAACTAGGCAAAGGAAGGAAAAGAAAATAGATAAAAGCATGGCTAAAAACTCAGTACACATTTTTTTGGCTCAAGTCTATCAGCGTTTCCTTCCACATCTGCACACGCTTCTTAGTAAATAAAGTCACTGGTTGATGAGAGGTAGAGAGCATTACATACAAATCCTGCAATATTCCTTTCTCACTAGATCCAGTTTGGGTCAAAATGGTAAAAAACACTCTAGTGTCTCACATGAAGACATTTCC
The DNA here is from genome assembly GCA_002909625.1 of Bambusicola thoracicus. Classification (NCBI taxonomy): domain Eukaryota; kingdom Metazoa; phylum Chordata; class Aves; order Galliformes; family Phasianidae; genus Bambusicola; species Bambusicola thoracicus. The sequence goes on from PPHD01025441.1 coordinate 2,795, forward strand.
AAAATGAAATCTGTGCCTTGCTCAACTTACAATACTAAGGATTTTACCTACACTTCACATCATGAAAGCAAAATCACTGAATTAATCTTTACTTTTGAAAAGGAAATGCAAAAACTCAAGATGATGACCATTTTAACAGGGATACAAATGAAGAAATGAAACTGAAAAAAAGTAACTGTCTGAAATCAAAGATGCAATTATTAAACTTGATCTGAAGATACATTCCCTGTTGTCTTTGCAAAGTTTAGTCCCAGCTTATGGAAAACAGCTGTAGTTTTAACTCTACGGTGTTTCAGAGGAGTTTTCTCTCAATATATTCACTATGCCTGATGCCTTTGTAGGACTAATGCAGAGATTACACTTTCTCATATCTGTTCTCAGATACCAATAAAATGTATCCTAGGAAGTCTATGAGGATTTGGTCTGGAACTCTTCACTCTGTGTCACACTTAATTACAGACTGGTGAGGAGGTTAAACAAGGAAGAAGGGATAATGCACTGGTTGCTCATAAACCCCTGGCTGTTGCTTCCTTGTTCATCTGTTTTCCAGAATGATATCTGCTGAATTTTGACATTACTTTTCCATGCTAACAAAACCAAAGAAAATCTTCACAACATCATAAGGGAAGGGACCTCAAAAGATCATCTGATCCAAGCTTTTGTGGAAAAGGGAGCTGAACTGACATTACATAGCACCCTGTCCAGTCTCATCTTACAAATCTCCAGTGACGTGGGCTCCAACATGCCCCTAGGAGCTGTTCTGCTGATGATTGTTCTCACTGAAAAAATTCAAACATGTGGTGAATGCTACGCTCTCCCAAACTAAGAACCACTGCTGCAGCAGGCACAGGTAGTGGGATCAGTCACCACTCAGCATCAGCTGTCCAGAGCACTTCACTTACCAACATGACTAATTAACCTTTCAGCAAATGGATTTCTGTTGCCATTGGAACCCATCCTGGACATAAAGACGGTTTCATTACATAACGCGCATGCTGAGGGGCAGTTAGGCTTCCAACATGTGCATTGTCATGAAAGGGTGTCAAAGCAGCACTTTGAGCCATCGCTTTGGGGAGAGATCCATTGGAAAGTCAGGACCAACCCAAAGAAATTAAGGCCACAAGAACTGCCAGGAAAGTCAGAAAGTCATGTCACACCAGTTCAAATCACCCTTTCTCCAGCTTCTCTGAAGTAAGCAGTCGCTGCAGAAAATAAAAGTTTCAGAGCAAGTGTAAAAAGTGCACTTTTCTGTATCTTCACATGCAAAGGGAATCTAATTATATCATTCCCAAAAATTTGGAATTTTTTTTCTAAAAAAAAATAAATCATTTTAATGCACACTGGGCATGGAAACTCTATACGACTATTTACTTTAAGAGGCATATCTGTCTGAGCAAACAAGAATCATAAAATCTAAACAGAACAGCTCATTGCTATCTAATATTTAGTTTGCACTACACAATTTGCATTATAATCACCACGTACTTCCTCCTCAGAAAGGATTTCTAAGCACTGACATAATGAGATTTGCAATGTACTGTGCTTTACAGTAAGACTTTCAAGTTTTACTGAAATTCATCCAATATTATTAGCATCCAATTTATTAGCATTCTAGGAAGCCTTCCTTTCAATTAATCAACATTCATCAAATAAATAAAATACACTTTGAGATGCATTATGTTTTCTTCCTAGAAAAAAAGAAAGTATATTCTCTGATTTTCAAAATTCAGTGCCCATTATCCCTTTAGATCATTAGCTCCTAGTGGATTTCAGTATACATTCGATCAAAATGAATATCATTTAAAAAAAAAAATAAAAAGCTATAAATTTAAAAATGAATTCCTAATATAAAACATTCCAAAGCGATCCAAATGCACTATTTATGTGTGCTTGAATTTTACCAAGACATCCTTGTCTGTCCATAGTTGGGAAGAAATCCAAAAAAGCACTCAGGCATCCCAAACGCAACTGAGTTGAAATTTAGGCTGGACTCAAGGGTGAGATCTACAAAATCATTTTCATCATAACAGCTTCTGTACTTAACAGTCCCAAGCAAGTTTTTGCACCCTTTCTTCCCCTTTTCCTGGTGAATGACTCATAGTTACTCTTCAGACTTCAGTACTGTTAGTATAATTCAGTTTCGAAGTGGCAACAGATTGGGTTAAGAACTACAAAAATTTAGAAGGAGCCATCAGGATTTCAAGGGCTAGTGGGACTTGCATGTTGATGGGAGGATGCAGGAAGAGTGCTGGGATCTGCACAGTTGCAGAGGACTGTGATTGAGGGAGCAAGGATCACAGTTTTCCAAGCTGCAGATGTCTCTTTCCTCTCTTCTCCACCCTCTTCTGGGATCTCGTTCTTTCCTCTCGTGTATTCTACTACGATTATACTCATTCCGCACACTTCATGATGTTGCTGTCAGCCTGCAGCTGCTGCTGAGACACGTTTGCATTACCCCTGCAGCCCCAGGCAACCGGCTCCAGCTTGAGCTGGCTTAGACATTCCTGAATGGTTCTCATGCTCGGACGTCTGATTCTCTCCATGCACGTTATAAAGAACAGGTGCTTGAAGATTGGCTTGTGGGCTCCATTCCTAGAGCAGTATATTTAAAAAAAACAACACCTTTAAAGATTTCAAAGATGATGTGCAGAAGTAAGTCCTTTCCTAGGTCACAGGCAGGCATCACACAAGATGTTTCCAGGGAATGAAGGTGAGGATGCCTCACTGACCCTTCAGAGGATTCAGAGATCTAAGGCCCTTATTCAAAACTTGTTTAAAACAAGATAAATATTGCCTTCCTGTTCTTTTTTATTCCCTTTGCTAGGAACCTTCTCCCATTCTCGTAAGGCTGATTTGAGCTTCACAGAGATCAATAGGAAGATCTGTAGTGAAAACAGGTCAACTTGTAGCACAACTTGAGCTGTTCTTATTTGCTACTGACCTCAAAAGCTGTGGGATAAGGTCTTTTTTCCCACATTTTTATCCCTCACAAAAATGAAAGAAAAAACAAGAGTTACAACTGCTTTCTGCATTGAAATGAAACAAAGAAAACATTCTACAGCTTTCTTTACTTCACAAATACATGACACTCTAATACATAGCATTAATTTGGCATTTGAAAAGAAATTTATTAAAATGATGGAAAGTGATAAAAAGCAGAATTCATTGTCTGATAATCTAGACCGTTGACTCGCAAGAAGCAAACTGACAACATCTTAGCTCTCCCTAACTTCTTCAGGTCCACTTTGCTCAAAGGCCATTGGTTTCATACAGAAAGTATTGAAGAGGGGCTTTTGCCTTGTCCAGCAATATGCATAAGTCCAGCAATGTTCATGTTTAAGAACTTTTACTAAAGAAAAGATATTTAAGCCTGGTCAGGCTGGATGGGGCTCTGAACACCCTGATCTGGCTGTAGGTGTCCCTGTTCATTGCAGGGCAGTTGAACAAGATGACCTTTATGGGTCCCTTCCAGCATGCATGATTCTGTGAGTATATGATTCTATGAATTCAGCTAGACAAGGCTCTCCATGTCGTGACTGAAGTCAACCCTCCACTGAAGATTTCCATGGTTAGCATGACATATTCTGTGAAGATGCTGCTTAAGTGTGAGGTATTTACAAAATAGAATTCTAAGTTGCTTTTGCTGCAGTAGCATCTGAATAACAAAGTAATTTGATCAGTATTGGAATATATGGCCTTCATAGGTCTCTTCCAACTCAAAAGATTCTGTGATTCTATGAAAGTAGTCCTATCACATCTGTTACTAAAGAATATCCTTCACATTTTGTTATTTTCATGCTTTCTTCATGGATTGACTATAAATGCAACCAATGACTGTCATAGTTGACTTTTTTTTTTACAGTTGTAATATGTGTCAGAGAGAGTGCATGTACTCTACTACTATATAACTTCTTCAGTTTAAGATCAAAACATGATTTTTTTTGTTTGTTTGTTTGTTCCCTTCAGGGTAGCATTGCAAGGTTAAACAAAACAAAAAAAGGAGGCAGAATAAATTTACTTCACCTATCCTGCACTACAACACTGCTTGAAAGGCACTTAGCTGCATCGCGCAGTAACTATTCTCCCTTTGAGCACTAACTCATTTTTTGATCATCAGTTACGTCCTCGTGAAACAAAGGTACTGGAAAGCCACTGTACCTCTGCTTAATCTTAAAGCATACAATTTGACTAGCGTAACTATTCAAATTGTAGCATCTGCTAGGATTTGATGGGATTTCTATATATTCCTACTTCTGGTTCATTTTTAATGAGACCGTGCAGGTACTTAAATGAAAGGATAAAATGCCCAGGGAAAAATAGGCACTGAACTGTGAATTTTTCTGTGTAACCTTAGACAACTTTTCCTTGTGATTCATCCAATTTATTTGAAAAGAAAAAAGAAAAATGTAAAAAACAAATCATGTCTTGCAGAAAATTGGAGGTGGCATCTCAGCTGCACTCACCTTCCAACACCATACTATTGTGGGGCTAAGCAAATTATCAAAACTTTGGTTTTTTAAACTGAATGCTGCAAGAAGTGCAGCCTGAGAACTCAGCAGTTTCAACTTGCAAAATCACAGTGTTTGTTCAAATTTGTATTCTGAACAAAACAATCACTGTGAGAATTTCAATGAATGAAGACCATGGTGCACCAGAAGCTGAGTACAAGTGAGCATATTTCTAGTCTGTAATCTTAATGTAAAAAATACTCTAACTTACCAGCAGAACACAAATAATATGATACCAATGGACCACAAAATCATTTGAGTTGGAAGTGATCCTTAAAGTTCGTTGAGCCCAACCCCCCTACACTGAACAGGGACACCTACAGCTCCACCAGGTGCTCAGAGCCCCATCCAGCCTGACCTTGAAAGTTTCCAGGGATGGGGCATCCACCACCTCTCTAGGGAGCCTGTGTCAGTGCCTCACCACCCTTACTGTAAAAAGTTTTTCCTTATATCCCATCTAAATCTCCCCTAGGATATAGATTTCTTTATATCTTTACTCTATCAGAGAACTTACTCGCTTAACATTGCAGTGCCTTTTTTGAAGCTGCATGTCTCCTTAAATGTTCCAAGCAAGGATTTGGGACATAACATGACCCATCATTTCCAAACCATGAGTTGAAAAGATGTCCCGTTGCTGGAAACATTTTTGCTGCTATTTCTTTCCCTGTGCATTCCCACTTCTTCACCACTTGGGTTTTAAAAATTTACTGCTTATCTACTATTTCTCCAAATGCCACTTTCTATCACTCCCTGCTGTCTTCCTCTGCACTTGTCTGGATCTCTAGGTTGAAATGGATTATCTGAGCTCAGCGCTACCTTCAGAGGAGGCACCAAGATGACAAAATTCAAGGAAATAAAAACATCTCAGTTACCAATTAGCAGGAGAAAAGGGTCAGACAGGACAGGTTGGGAGGAAAGAGAGGTGCTGACAGATTATTATAAACCTCTCAAGTGAGTCATGATTAAGAAAACCCTGCCCCCATCTGAGAACTAGGACTTTAGGACTCACACATGACACACTTCAGCAAACTGATTTACAGTGTTTCCTGCACAAATATTTCCCCTTGAAGCACAACAGAGTTGCAAAGGGAGTATTTCAGAATACCTCACTGACAAGTACACAACAATACACCTTCAGAGTTCATCTGTTTGCCTTAATTTATCAAGATATCTCATGACATAAAGGAATTCTGATTTCCAGTGCTCTGTAAAAATGATGAAGCTCATTTCCAAAAACAACAGAAGTTGGCTAGCAGCAGACACTTCAGACCTGTTGAGGATGACAAGCAGCTAGGCAGAAAACATATATAAAATCACAGGCTGCATCCCTTTACTAATAAGGAGTAGATGTGGGCTCTGCACAGTGAGGGGGAGAAAGAATCAGGAAGTTGTCAGGAACTGAGCAAACAGCACTGATTCAGAATGATTTTATTTCTTTTTTTTAATCAAACAAAGAAAACACAAGAAAGCATCTTTGTCCAGATGCACAGCTTGATACTGGAGTCTGTCTTCAAACTGACAATTTTTAGCAACAACAGCCTGGCAGTACTAGGAAATAATTTTTATAAAAACTCATTTTAGTTTTTGTGTTTATTTGTTTTTTATTGAAGTTATAGATGTTCTGAAGCACAGAAACCTCTGCAATATATTTAAACAAAAATAAATTCTTTTAAAGCCTATACAAATGCCTGCAAAGAACAAGAAATGTCTTACTGAAGGACAGCCATTATTATTGTCTCAAACTTTAGCAGACATTTGATAATCTCTATGTGTATTAAAGTATTTCAGCACTTTAGGTATTATACACCTCAAAAATCAGAATATTTAATTATTATCTGATTTAATTTTCCAGGATTTTACAAATAAGACATCTCAGAAACACCCAGCTTTGCCTACAGACTCTAAACAAGACACTCAGCCTAAGGGCACGTTTCTGGCCATGCCTAAACACAGTCCCGCTGAATCCACCAAATCTAGACAGAAAGTAAGGAAGAGTGCTCTAATATAGAAACATGTAGACAATCTTTCTTAAGTTTGAAAGTACAGACACAATGGTCTGGTACAAACTACCTGTATAACACCTCAGTACTGCTCTAACACACGTCACTCACCTTTTTAAGACACAGCAAGACGATGGGAAAGAAGTCTCACTTTCTCAATGTCTTTACTGAAAGATTGTCTCTTTGTCTCATTTTCTCTTAGACAAGCATTTTCATAACAATTTTTTTTATGCCTAAGAATTGTTTTTGTTTTTTTTTTAAATGCCTCTTATCTCTTCTTATCATTCATTCAGTATCACTTCCCTAACTTTTACAAATCCAAAAAAATTCTGCCAATTTTAGTAGGGCAGTAGATGGAGATGAAAGACTGGTGTTTGATATCACTCACAAATGAGCAGGCAACTAATGAATAACATTATTACAACAAAATAGTTTGTAGAAGAAATATCTCTGTTTAGGGTGATCAATAGTACGAAACACCAGTCGGCAGAAAGTGATCAAAACTTGATGGATCAACAGGCCTGTTTTAGTAGCAGAAGCTTAAGCAATATTTATCCCAGAAAGCTGAAAACATCTTTGCATGAATAGGGAAATATACAAAAAACAGTTAAAGTTTTCTAAAAAGTTTTTTTAAAAGAAACAGAACACCTCCATCTAGTGATGACAATGACAGCCATGCTATTAAGGGATCAAGACTCAACATTATCATTAGCTCAGAAAAGATTCAGAAGAACGTAATTTCTAAAGGAGACAAATTTGACACATTTGCAGCCATCCATTTCAATCAAAATTGGTCAAATCTGTTATACAACATGTGAAGAGCAGGAGAGAGTTCACTATTAGACTTACTTAGAAAACTTAAAACTGAAAACAAAATGTTCAGTTAGTCTGTTCTAAAAAAACTGGACACAAAGTTTGGAATAAGTTCATTAGCAGTAACACAGACTGCTGCATTTACTGTAACAAAGATTGTGCGCCAACTGCTTATTCTGCTTGGGATATAGGAGCATAGAACAAGCCAGATGTAACTGCCAAAATCTCATGAAAAGTTTATGATTTTCAATTCCCATCTTTTTCCAGATCTACTGAAGAAAGGTTTTCATTCTGCAAATGAATGCTAGTTCCATTTTTTCATCTAACTTAGCCGATTTATTTTTAATAAGAACTACAGAGGTCAACTTAAGCTTAGTTTTGACAGGGTTTTTTTGGAACTTGGGAATCACTGAACCATACATTTCTAAATGGGGTCATCAGAATTCCAAGCCTGAAATCAGTGCAGTAATGGCTAAGGAATGCTGCTTATTATTCTCAAGTTCAACTTCTATTTGCCTACAGTGTATTTTGTATTATACAACAAGGCGCCAGTTTCAAGCTAGGAACCTCAAGAGGTAAAAGTCAAAACCTATTAAAATTTGCATGCAGCATAAAATTTAAATTCTCTAGCTTAGTGTTTCTTGAAACCTATGTCCAATTGCTATACTTATAAATCATAGTCAAGTCATATCTTGATAGTTCTTCTGATAAACTAATGTGATTGCACTGATTGAAATCTGTGTTTAAAAAGTCTCCCAAAGTATGCAGATTTCTAGTAGCAAAACAACTAATTTGTGACAACCCAGACTTCTTTTTATCATGCTGAAGAAGATTACAGCTATGGATGAGCACAAGCAATGAGAGGTAAACCACGGGTAACTGAAATCTTCCATCTAATTCCCAAGTCCATTGAATAATAATGGAGGTTCCTAGTGATTTTAATTCATTTGAGAGTATTACTTGCACAGTTTAAAAAAACAGCAGGCATTAAGTCTGCATGCCCCTCTTATTCTACTTTCTCACACAGATAAACCTGAGATATTCTTCCCTGATGCCAAATTAAACATTGAATTAATTGAGTCAGTTTAGAGTAGGAGGAAATACTGGGGTACTGCCTTTTATTTATTGCTGATGTTAAGTGCTGGCAAGGTTTTCATACTCTGGTATTGCTTAAAAGCTCCCAGTCATCACCAGGATGGATAACTGCAACTGTGGGAGAGATTGTGAATGAAGGTGGACATTTGGAGATCCTGATAACAACACACAAAAAAACACTTGAAAAATACACTGGAAAGATTTATTGTTAACCTGACAGGGCTAAAGGAAGGCTGCATCCTCAACTGCATTCCCAACTGCTGTTGAGCATTCAGAGCATACATGCAGTATGTTTCCACTGCAGCTGCTGAAACCTCAGAGCACAGTAGCTATTACCCAAACTTCACTCAGTTACCCAATTAATTTGTATTTCTCTGACCAATTATTTGTCTATGCTCAGGTTCAGATCCCTCCTCAAATTCTCTCATCTGCCTTCTCCCTTAAAAAAATGGCCAACAGACAACCTACCAACCATCCAATCAAAAAATATCCATCCAGCTATAGAACTTATTTTTAACTTTCTTATAACCCAGCTGTAAAGATGGTCAGTGTC
>PPHD01025442.1:0-11763 GCA_002909625.1 Bambusicola thoracicus
TATATATATATATATATATGTATATTTTACTTCTTTGCATGGATTGTTTTTGGAGATTGGTACCCATGTTTGTGCTGGGTTTTTAAATTTCTACTGGAACTGGAATAGAGTTGAGGGAGAAGAAAAAACAGTAATGTAAAGGATTAGAGAGCTTAATGCAATAGAGTGAGAATGAGAAATTGCGTAAAAACAATAAAAACAGTTTCACAGTTGCAGCCTACTTTTTATTTACTGTATGTGCTATGCTTAGTACGTATTTGTAAATAGTGTGTTGTTGTATCAGTAGCTGAAACTTGTGGCTTTAACAGAATGGTTTTCTGAAGAAGCCGTAAATTAATGCACAGGATCTGTTTCCTTTCTGTCAGCCTTCCAGCAACACAAATAAGTTAAAACAGGTGAAACAAATGTATTCATGAGTACTGCGCAAGGACTGGTGGGGTGGTATGATGCACAGTTGGAGACCACCTGCTTTTGAAGACTTCAGGCCCTTAGTATTAAACTAACACTGGAGTTCATTATCATGTTCCAAGTTAGAGAGGAAATGCACGTGTGATTTTTAGATTTTGTATTAGGTAAGGCAGATTTTCTCTTTTTATTCATAAAGTGTACAAAATACCATGCTTCTCATCTCGTTTATATTTGCCTATCGTGCCTCTGTTTGCTCTGATACATTTTCTGCTCTTTTGGCTTTCAGATGAAAATGGCCGGCAACACTGTTACTTATGAATTAGTGCTTAGTAGCTCAGGGATTTACTTGATACCAAAGCCTGGTCAGAATAGAAACTTGTTGCAGATGTGTTGAATAACTTGTCCGCAGCCCCAAGCTGCTGACTGTGCCTGGGTCTGAGGCTGAGCTAATTCACTCGGACGTGGAGAACTGCTGGATGTGATGTGAGAAACTGCTGAACAGAACAACCACTGTGTGAGAGTATGACAGAAATTGTAACTAGCACCACATGGGGATAGTCCTTCGTGAATAATTTAGGGAGAATTATGTGATAAATGTCCAAACAATGCCATTACTTGGAGGGGAACAGTGAGATACTTTGCTGGTTTTGTAACATTGTCCTTTCCTATGCCTGGGTGACCATGGCAAAAATACCAAAGGAAAGTATGGTGTAGTGAAACTGGAATGGTGTAGCGAAACTGGGACTGCTAGGCAATGAAGTAATAGTTGTGGTATGTTAATTTAAGAGACGTCTGAGTTAGAGAAAGGTGAAGCAGAAGGATGGTGATATCAAGTAATAGGAAAAGGGGTAAGGTAAGCAGTCATTTGACCAGGTGTTCTCAGGGACTACCTGTTGGCCATCTTATGCTTGATCATTGATGATAAAACCTAACCTGTTAAGACCATACAATGTGAGTCAAACTTGCTTTGGCTGTCAGCAGGACTTCAGTGTGGAGTTCCTTGGCTGATAAGGGAACACTGAGGTGGATGTTCTGAGAATCCTGGAATCACTGCGTTAGTGCCTGTTCCAGGCCTGTTGTGGCAGTCTTGACTCCCGTGATGGGTAGAGAGGCCTTGCTGGGAGGTCTTGACAAATTGGAAGGCTGGGCAATTGCCAACTGCATGAAGTTTAATGAGAGCAAGTGCCAAATTCTGTACCTGAAACGGGGCAACCCCAGATATATGTACAAGCTGGGGGATGAGAGGCTGGAGAGCAGCTCTGCAGAAAGCAGTTTGGGAGTTCTGGTTGATGACAAATTAGGAGCCAATGCTGTGCCCTGGCAGCCCAAAGGGCCAGCTGTACCCTGGGGTGCACCAGGCCCAGCACTGCCAGCAGGCAAGGGGAGGGCTTGTCCTGCTCTGCTCTGTGCTGTGCAGCCTCACCTCCTGCACTGGGTGCAGTGTGGGTGCCACGACATCAGAGGGACTATAAAGCTATTAGAGATTGTCTAAAGGAGAGAGATGAAAATTGGGAAGGGTCTGGAGGAGAGTGTGTGAGGGGTGGCTGAGGTCCCTGGGTTTGCTCAGCCCAGAGCAGAGAAGCTGAGGGGAGGCCTCATGGCCGCTGCAGCTCCTCACAGCTGAGCTCTGCTCTGTGTGACAGCGACAGGGCCCGAGGGACGGCATGGAGCTGTGTCAGGGGAGGGGTTAGGAAAAGGGTTTAGGGAAAGGGTCTGCACCAGCGGGCGGTGAGCACAGAACGGGCTGCCCAGGGCAGTGGTCATGACTTTGAGCTGCTGGAGTTCAAGGAATGTTTGGATGCCGCTCTCAGATGAAGGGTTTGATTTCTTGGGTGGTCCTTTGTGGAGCCAGGAGTGGTGGTACTCATGTGTCCCTCCCAACTTGGGATATTCTATGATTCTGTGATTTGCTCTGAAACAAGATGGGTATTGAACTTTCTACTTTATGTCACCTCTGGTCATTTGCTGTCAATATTATTTAGACTGAATGGTAATTTCTGCTTTTGGCAGTCATGGGGAACTTGCAATATTAGAAGCGTATCTTACCAACTTCTTCAGTCCAGAAAATTAGAATTGCCTGTAAATCAGATTAATAATTCCATCTTCTGCTTGCTTAAGCGAAATTTCCAAAACTGCTATGATCTTAAGCTGTAGAGTAGGAATTTACATTTTGCCTTTCAACGTTGATCTTCATGCCAGGCACCAGTTACGAAGCTGGCTGTTTCTGCTCTTTAGAATGCAAACGCTTTGTTTTAACTTGAGCTTCCTGGGTAGATTTCTATATGTGACCAAAGATGAAAATCTTCTGAAGATGATCTCTTAATACCACCGTAATGTAATAATTTCTTTGTTGAATTATTTCTGGCTTTTTCTGCTTCCTACCAACTCTTCCCCATATCTGCCCCTTCCAAAAAAATTTGTTCCTCAGGGCTAATACTGGAGAAACAAATAGCCTGCTCCAAATGGTAAGATACTCAGACTTTTGTTCTGTTTTAAAATGGCTGCTTGCTCTTCATCTTCTCCTGATGTGTTTTAAAGGAAATTCCTTCAGTAGTCCATCTGCTTTTCTTTGCAGCTATACCTAATGAAGCTTGTTCCTGTCCAGCTGTGCTCTGTATCACAGTCATGCTGTGTGTCATGGCAGAGCTGTTGGTGTGCTTTTTTTTGTTTGTTTTTCTTCCCTATCTTGTGCATTCTTGGATTTTCTTCAGAATCCATCTGTGGCTGTTTTCCCATTGTTCATGACATCCAGTAGTCTTTTCCTTTAGAAATGCTTTAACGTCAGCCCTTCTCTTAAATTTTATCTTGAATGTATGATCCTGAATACTGCTACAGGAAATTTAGTGTCAGTAAACTTCATGAATCACTTCTTATTGGAGAAGTTTCCTTAGAATCCTTCGTGTTTTCATTGACAGTGCGCTTCCAATATAGTTTCTGTGCTAACCCGTGATGTAATGTGTTCAGTTTACACTTCACCCTCTTAATCAGTGTTTATAGTCTGCTCATTGTTACTTTAACAGTCTCACACCATACTCTAGTAGTATCACATTTTTTTGGTGTTACTGCTCTTTTGCTTATCCCATAGTTTTCCAGTGCCAGTAAAATCCTATAAATGAAGAATAAGGGAAGAGCTTGCTGGGATTCCTTGGAGTTTTGTTACAAGCGTGCTTTTGGGTTTCTTCTACCCATTTGTATTTACTGTTCAGAAGTATAGCTTACTTTTGAAGGCATGTGATGATTCTGCTTATATTTTGCTTCAAGTCTCACTGCTTCTCCTGATTTTGATAAAATGTATACACTTTGTACGTATTTCAGTAAGCCATAGAGTAATACATTTCTACTGTTAGTTGCCCAGTGGGCAAAACCCCCTAGATTCTTGTTCTTTTTTGTTCTTTTTGTTGTTGCTCTTCAGAGAGAGAAGTAATAGAAACATTAGTTTTACTCAATAACTCTCAAGCTGATGGTTAAAAATGAATGAATTTTATATTGTAGTATAAGGAAAGTACCGTAACATTATGTATGATGTATACTTGCTTCCTAGGATGAAATTCTTTTCTAGGCTGAGGCAAATATTTTTAAAACAAAATACATTCAAGGAATAATCATGTTTACAATCACATTCACATTTGATTATTTTCTTTCAAAAATTATTGGGTAAACAGAGAGAGATGTGACAGCAAAATTGCCCATGATGCAAAGTTACCTTAGAATTAAATGTATTATGAGGAGATTAAAAAGAACCCTTTCAAAAAAAAAAATAAATACAAAACACAAAACCCTCAAGATAAAACTTACTGATGAGATGTTTTAATTGCAGGACAGTTATCTTCAAAGTTAAATGAAGATAATGAAGCTTAGGCGGGGGGAGAACAACACCAAACAAACAAAACAACCTCCAAAATCTGTTGTCTAGACTTCAGTTTTAGAAGCCCTGCCAGTAATGTGGTATTTCACTGTTACTGATAGAAAACAGCCAAGCTGGAGAGAGGTGGTGTGACGTCAGGAATAACTGCATTGAGCTGAATCTTTTGTGTCTTTAATAGCTCTGGTGTATTTAAATGTTGTTTGTATACTGACTCTTTATGTTATTTTGTCATTGTGAGACTGAGTAGGATTTTGTTTTTCTGATTGTAGTTTTTGTTGCAGCCTTTAGATTATAGAAAGGCAGGGAACATTTGCGCTCTTGTATTTGTTTTTTTACCTTCCAATGCACATTCTTGATTTTAAAACATCTGTGATGCAAATAATAATAATAAAAAATTATTGTTACTGTTTGGTATAGAAAGCAAGTGAGTGTATGTGCATTGTGTGTAATTAAGTTGTGGAGCACTTTGGCATGGGATATTGTTGATGCATAAGTATAAGGGGGTACAAAAATCATTAGACGAGCTCAGGAATTTGGGTGTCAGCATTTAATGGATTAGTGAAGATAATTCTCTGTGGCTGAAGAATCTTTAGCTTGTTGGAAGTCGAGTAAGTCACTTCACATTTGATGTCTTGTTATACTTTTCCCTTTGAGATTTGATATTCAAGTCTTTGGTTTGCACAAGGTACGAATTTAATACTGAATACTTGGAAAACAAAACTACAGAACACACTTACTGGACAAGTTCTTATTCTCATTACTTTGTTCTGTGCATTTTTTTTTAAAGACTTGAAGTACGGAATCTGGAAAACATTCACTGGAATATACATACTGAATTGAAAAATACAGAACTAATTGGAATAAGTGTATTAAAAGAAATGCATAATTTTGTTATTCTGTGTTCTTTGGGATGTTAATAATTTGAACTCATTTTTGCCCTAATTTTCTACTCCAATTAAGAAGAGAAGAGCTACTATCTCCAGTAGATACCTCAAGAACATTGTTTTGTAGGGACACTTTAAGGCATCTTTTGTCTTTACATTTTCAATGATTTTTCTATAACTTTTTTTCCCCCACAATAAACAGATTTCACACACACAAAAAAAAAAAGTGTGAAATCTCACAGACTGCTTTAGTTGGCTGTGCTGTCTGATGAAGAGCTTTCGAGAGAGGAATACAGCATGCAGAATGAAAATATAACATTGAACTAAATTCCAACATGCAAACATACAGTATATTCTGCTTATGTAACTGCAAATCTCATTTTTTAATTAGGATCTGTGTAAGTTGTTATACAATAAAGCTGAATCTGTCTTGCATATTAATATATGGCAAGTATATTTAAAAGAAAAAAAAACAGCAACTGGGCAGTAATTCAAAAAGCTACCTCATCACACAGTGCCTGTTATCACAGTTATCCCTACGGGAAGTAATTATCCACTGTCTTATTAACTCTTTAGAATTACCATATAATTTGATTTCATTGAACTTCATAAGAAGACGTAATTAATGTAAACAGCTTTTTAGTAATTTGAATATGTCTGTGTATATTGATAATCTTTTTTTTTAGTTATCATAAAATACTTTTCTTTTAATAGAAGAATTACGGAAATTGAGTTGGTCTGGAATTCCCAAACGAGTTCGTCCCATTGCATGGAAGCTTCTTTCAGTAAGTTTTACTTTTGTCTTTTTGTTTAGCAGTAATGGCTTTCTTCACGAATTGCAAATATTTTTGCTTGTATTGTAATCCATCAGTAATACTTGAAAGCATTGTCTTGTTGCTGAACTGTAATAAAAGTTCCGTTCTTTGCCCAATTATAAGATAAATTTGTCAAAGTGAAAGGAGGAGCATGAGAAGTAGTAATAAATCATGCCAGCTGTGTACTTTTATTTGCAGCCTGGCTTTCAGTAAAAGCAGGACTTACGTGATAAGTAGCCTCTTTCAACCAGATTTGAGCCAACATTGGAGACTTGAAAGATGAGTGAATTCTTACAGTTTTCTTGAAAATAGGCATGCAGTTGAGGAAGCAAAGGCTATCTGTGTCCCACAGAAGGCTTTCATCTGGCGTGACATTATAGTAAGTACTAGACTCTTTGCAGGAAGGATTAGTTTTGTATTGAGGAAAAGCTGTGAAAGGAGCTTGGGTTTGGCTGTTTCTTTACAGTAGTTTTAAGACGAACAAATCCAAACAGCTGTGATCAGTTACCTTGTGGCATTGAATCTCCTCCTCTTAGGCTCGAGTCAGTTCAGGGAACCAAGCTGCATAAAAAGCTGATCGCTTGTTTGCTTTTGGCTCAGTGGGTGCTCTCTCAAAACCTCATCTGGGATTCCTAGTTGGAGGTGAAAGGAGTTTGGAAGTGCGGTAGCTTGGGTTCAGATTGAAATACCACGGAGCAGCATAGTTGAGTGCTCCAGACAAGGCAGCATAGGGGAGCTTATGGGAACCTGGGGTTTGTTGGGCTTGGTGTCACAGAAGTGAATCTTTTTATTTCATCGTTTGTGCTGTATTTATAAAAGGTTCTGTTGTGAAAACACTGTGTATTCCTGGCAGGAATATTTCTGGTATCAGTCTTCTCAGCTATGAAACATGTCGTGGTAAGTGGTTGTGTGTGTTAGCTCGTTCTTTGTACAAGGCTGAGAGAACTTGCAAAATTGTTTGTATTAAAATCAAAAAATCTCGTGCTGTCTGCTCTCCAGAGACTGTGAAAGACACTTTATCAGCAAATCTTCATGCATTTAAGAACTCTTTAAAATTCTGAGTTATATACACAACAGTTTAACACTATTGAATTTTTCAGAGAGTAGCCTTAAATAGCTTTGCTTTTTATAGAATAAATTCATCAGGGAACGTGAAGTATTTATTTCGCATTGAGTTTGATTTCCAGTGACTGAAAGAGTCTGTCTTGCTAATGAGTTCCACTAAATTTTCAGCTTAGTTCCACTGATGCTAAACATAGATGCAGCTTCTTAATGGCAAATATTCAGTGGTGACTGAGATTAAGCACGCGATATACAATATATTTTAGTTCCGCTTCCAAAGTTGTCCAACATTAGACAATTTTATTATTCTTTTTTTTAATTTAGGATGTCTATTGTGAAATATTCAGTCAAAAAATTATGACTAACTTAAAATTGACTTCAAAGCCTGATAAGCTGAGGTGGGAGGGTAGGTTAAGTTCTGAATAATAGCGTTAAAATATTTGATTAAAACATTTTTTTTCAAAGAGAAAGATATGAAAATCAATATAATGCTGAAAAGCCATCACTGCTGTTAGCAGTTTGTAAATATGCATGATTTATTTCTAATGCATAAGAAAAAAGAAACAGGCATTGTGTCCCTACACAACAAGCAGAATTGTTCAGGCCCAGTGTTCTTTTGAATAGCAGCTCTGGCTGCCTTTGGAGGGAATCTGTTAGATAAACACTCTACCAATTGATGCCCTGATGATACGCTTCCATCCTTACCAACTTTTTCTCTCAGAGGGTGGTCAGGCACTGGAATGGCCTGCCCAGGGAGGTGGTGGAGTCGCCGTCCCCGGCAGTGTTCAAGAGGTGCCTGGATGAGGAGCAACGAGATATGATTTAGTAGCTTGTGGTACTAATAGGAATGGGAAGGCGGTTGGACTAGATGATCTTGCAGGTCGTTTCCAACCTTGTGATTCTATGATTCTATGAACTTCTAAAAATAAAACTTAAAGTTGTAATGTGAATGGGAAGCGGGATGTGTCCTATGGAAAGATGACTTCGGTCTTTAAAAAGGAGTAATGGCAAAAAGTCTGCTGAGAAAATATCGGTATCCTTGGAACAATCACATTTGATCTCACAAATGAATTCTTTTCTAATGGAGCTAAGATATCCTACAGGAAAGAAAAAATCAAACTGTTGAGAATAAATGTGAGGCAGAATTCAATATTTAACTAAGTTCGGAGCAGTGGGACAGGATATTAAATGTCAGTCTGAATCTTGAGGCAAAAGTTAAGCGGATGCAATTTAAAAATAGCTAGAATCAGATGCAAGTCAGTACATCTTAAAATAAATGGTTTTGCTAAAGCAAGTATGCGTTAAGCTATCTAGAATGTAATATTTATACTTAATTTCTTGTCATAAGAAGAAATTATAATACACAGTGTATTTTTAATTATTTTAGTACAGAGATATTTACAAAACTTGACTGATATTATAGCGTGTGGCTTTCTTTAATTTTACTGTTTTGGGCAGAACAACGTAGAAATGGGATTTGATGTTGGATTGTTGGAGGAGAGTAATGAAATTGAAGTATTTATCGTCAGTGTGTTTGGTTCTATTGTATAATCAAAAATTCGATCATATTACATTTACCCTCAATCTCTTTTTACTTGTCATGTTAAGGACTGAGTAAGAAAGTTGTTTTGATAGTAAATGGATAGCATCATATTAGTTACTTGTACTGGCTATGGCACATTGTGTACGTGCAAGCGTATGCTGCAGTTCTAGCATCACAGAATGGCTTGGGTTGGAAGGGACCTTAAAGATCATCAACTTAAAACCCTGGTGCCCTGGGTTGGCTGCCACCCATCAGCTCAGGATGCTGAGTACCTACCCAACCAGAGGGGGGGCACCCACAGCTTCTCTGTGATTTCTCTGAGTGTTCTGTGATGCTATGAGGATTTAATGAATTATTATTTTTAATAAGGAAACTCTTGGTTGAAAAAAAAATTGCTTCCTTTCATTTACTGATGACTATTAGTGTGATGATGCTTGAAAACATGAAAGGAGATTTTTTGTAATAGTGGCAAGAAATAATTTAATTTGACATGAACAACAGATATTAATCTTTTCTTTTTTTTGGAGGGGGGGATGGGGGAGTGGCTAGATCTCTATTAGAGCCATTTATGTTTACAGTGATTCTTCTCCAAAGTGTATTTTTCAGGTCTGCCATGTATGTAAGATATGAATTGACTTTGTTTTTTTTCATAATGTTATGTTTGAAATCAAGCTACACACAGGAAAGCATGAGTTGTTCTTGAATGTTAAAGAAACCTTTTGGCAGGTAGTAATGTGAGTGTTACTAGTATATTCAGTTTATATAATAACAACATTTAATAACAACGGTAATTCCTTTCTGAAGGTGATGAAATGGTAATCTGAGACTGTTTTGAAGTGGCAGTAGGTTGACAGCCTAGAAATAGAGATCAAACTGGACAGAAGAAAATGAGAATGGATTTTTGTGGGAGGATGGGATCTTCAGATACACTGGACATGGGTTCATTGAAGGACAGTTCAGATACACAGTTGCATGAAGTACTTCATATATACTGTGTATCTGATATACAACTTCCTTAGCATGACTGTACCTTGTGAAAAATAATATTTATAAACAACTTTTAGGAAATAACTCAGGCGGTATGTACTAATGAACTTATATCCAAGAGTCCAGTTGGTGTGAAGCTTTTCATAACCACTTCAGATGAAATGAAAGCTTGTAATTATTATTTTAGTATCTGAAACAGTGAGTTAAAGTAGCTAGATTATTTTATAGCTCTTGAATAAACACACCAATATATTATGATTTTAACTGTAATTCATGCAAGTATACTTGTAAATGTATATCATTCATACTTTAACACAACTCAGGTATGTGTTTTATTGAAAAATTGAAGAAAATTCGTCAAACAAGGGCCACGTGGGGATGCAGAAATTAATGAAGTCTTTGTGAATCTAGCTTTATGTTCCTCTGAAATTATTTGTTTTGAACTGTTTTTATTTGGAAGGCAAACGCCTTAGAATTCTTGATAAGAAATTGCTTGGAAAGATGAAGAACTTGAAACGTATTATTAAAAGAATGTGTTTTTTTTGGTAAGGTCTCGGTTTCTGAACTTTTGTATTCAGTTACAATGATTAGAAAACTGATTTCCTGAGGTATTATTCAGACCAAAATAGGACTGCATTGTACTACATTTGTTCATTAGCTTTCCTGTTGCATATAATCAAATGCTAACTGTCCTTTTTGTGAAGCAAAGAGTAAGATCCTTTTCATTTCTTCTTTTTTTATTTTTCAGGGTTATCTTCCTGCAAATGTGGAGCGAAGAGAAAGCACTTTACAAAGAAAACGAAAAGAGTATTTTGCATTTGTTGAACAATACTATGACTCCAGAAATGATGAGAGTCATCAAGATACCTATAGACAGGTAAAACATCTACTGAATTA
This sequence comes from Bambusicola thoracicus, assembly GCA_002909625.1. Taxonomy (NCBI): domain Eukaryota; kingdom Metazoa; phylum Chordata; class Aves; order Galliformes; family Phasianidae; genus Bambusicola; species Bambusicola thoracicus. Next base: position 10,462 of record PPHD01025442.1, read on the forward strand.
CCTCTTACCTGCGTTAAATCTATTAAAGAGCTTGAGGAGATTGTTTTTGAAATTTACTATTGTTCTTATTTATTTCCTCAAGCTTACTTGATAATCAAATGGTCTAATCAATTGCTTTCCTACATTTTGGAAGCTAAATTAAGTCTTTCTCAAAGTATGAAATATTTTGGTTTGATTCTTTAACGTTATAAGAAATCTACTGTTTAGCTTTTGTCATGCCATGCTGCGTAGCCATACCATTTATTCTGTTCCATTTAAGAGGAATAGAGTTTTCAAAGCATTCATTTCCTCTGACCCTCCTTCAGATGGCTGAGAAGATAGTACAAGGTTGACTGTTCCTTATTGACTCATATTCCTGCTTAAGAAGTTGAAACTGTATGATTTGTAATTAGCATAAGCATGTCCAAATTTCTTTCCTCCCCTGATAAGTAGATAACTTTTCTTTTGATTTTGTATTAAAATAAATAATTTGCATCACAAGGTATTGACTTAAGCAATCAACCTTATCTTAGACTTCCTTAGGACAGATTAAATGTGTGTACAGTAATGTCAGTTGCACATGGCTTTACATATATGTAGTAGTATGTTGTTAGTCATAGTTACACTGAGGCAAGGAATATTGACAGTATAACTGTAATTTGCAAACAATCAGCATTGCTGTAAGGATCTTAAAATGAGAAAGGAAACAATGGTTTCCTTGTTTTCCAATTAATAGTTTAATAATGACATGTTATTCCTAAAATAGTGGTAGAGTGGGATTATAACTAATAGTGTAAAACTATATGATTGTTTTTTTTTTTTTTTTCTGCTATTCAAAAAGTGTGCTGTTGGCTCTTTTTACAGTATTCTTCCTTCTGTCTAATTAGATTCATATAGATATCCCGCGCATGAGTCCTGAAGTTCTGAGACTTCAGCCCAAAGTCACAGAGGTAAGAATTATATCTAAATAATATGAGTTTTGTTTATTTAAATGAATTTTATATCACAGTGTTTATGGGTATGTGTTTTGAACTAATTCATAGCGTGGTTCCTGTTTTTCTATGTATCTGTCAAAATCCTGGAAGGTCTGGAAGCTCTTATCATAGAGTATTCTGCTTAGGAAATTCTCTTATCTTTGAGTTTAGGAAAAATTATTTTGAATTTGACATTGTATGGAAAGAACTCAGCATTAGATCTTCCTTTTAAAATCAGTTTTATTATTTTTATGACAGTTGTGTAGATTGTAGGAGGGGGGTATTGGAGGGTGCCAAGCAGAATGGTAATGCTTGAGTGAGGAGCAGGAGTTTTTCACAAAGAATTTTT
>PPHD01025443.1:0-11763 GCA_002909625.1 Bambusicola thoracicus
TTAGGTCAGCACACTGCCAGAGAGAGTGGCACCTTACGCATTTTAAACATATAGAATTTACAGTATTTATAGCACAGCTTTGCACTGCTATCTACTATCGCCGCTCTATAGACAAAAGTTTATCGGAATAGGTTCACCCAAACCAGAACACCCTAAGAGCCAGAATGTTGTTCAATGGGCATGAACACCATTATAGTTTTTACATGATTCTTCACTTCTAGGCATGTCAGGATTATCAGATCCACAAAGTTTTCAGGTGGCTGATATTTCAAAATAGCATCAAGTTGTACGGAACTATATAGTTACATAAAAAGCCAATCAAATTCGTTTCGGAATACTCTTCCTGAAGTTATAAAATTTGTGCTCTAGATCTCATTTCAGGCCATATTAGTTTTTCATTTCATTCAAAAAGGTTGTTCAAAAGGTTTTTCACATCCCTGCTGAGTTGTCCCAAAACTGCCAAATTTCCTAATGATCTCTCCCCTTTCACAAAGTTTAGGTCTTATGGATCCATTCTTCAACACAAATGGACATAAGAAGAGGTGACCTATGATCAGCAGGCAAGGTTACCAGTCTCTTTGGTACTTCAAAAAAATCAGATGGAAATTATTTCTGTTGTAATGGGTAGCAGCAGGTCTCCAAGAGGTTGCAGGAGAGTCCATTTGATGAAGTTTAACACCTTTAAGTTGTGAGAGTTCACACATTTCATCTCATACATCTGCACCAAGAGCCCAGTGCTGTTCCTAGCAGTATGAGCTGTGAAGCTTTCTCCCATCTCAAGGCAAAAACATTTTCATTTGCTTAATAGCAGGTAAGATCTCTGAAGAAGAGGAAAAAAAAACAACAAAAAAACCAAGTACTTCCAGTACCCATTAATCAATAGGCATCACATCTGATCTTTCTGGTGCTGTCACCATGAACCGAAAGAGCAATGACCACAGGATTTACTTGGAGAGGAGATTACAAAGTGACTCAAAATGACAACTCACAGACATAAGAAGTCTTACACAAACAAACCCAACCCTCAACACAACTTTAAGGGCAGATAAAACTTGGAACCATTCAGTTTTTGGTCTTGATGGCAATGCTAAAATTCTGTTACACAGTGCATGGATTAGCATGTCTAAATTACTGTATCCAGCACAACTCACCCAGACCTGGCATTTGATGCATGTGATGATGGCAGTCTGAAGGAGGAGTCTTACTGCGCTGTCCCAAATTCTGAGTTCAAAGCATTATTTTCCAAGCAATCTTAAATAAAAACACACACACATAAAACAGAACTTGCAAGCTCTTTTTAAAACACATCACTGCATTCAGAGGATGACCAGGAGAGGGTGTCCACATTGCCTTTCAGCAGTTCTGTGACCTAAGAGGTACCCAGGCAATGAGTGAGTACCACTCCACTGAAACCACACCACCTCAGCTGGTGGGCTTTTAGATTCTGTCAGTAAGAAGGCAGTTTCAAGACAATCATCTAATGAAAAGGAAAAATAAAAACAAAAACAAAAACAAAAAAAGAAAAAAAAGGTGATCTTTTAAAGTGAATACAAAAGAAGTGTGTACAAACATAAACAAAACTCACATCTCATAATTACACTGAAGATCTGGAAATGTACAGTGATGCTGGGCGTTACTTAACAGACTGTACTGTGCAAAGTGCCACCCCTCCAGCATGAAATGCAGATTCCGATTACGCTGTCAACTCTCATTCACCATTTGCTAGAGCCTGTATTTCTAGAAAAGAAAACCATTTATATAACATCCATTTATGTTGCACCTCGCATCCCACAGCATCCAAGAGTGCAAGCCCAACTGATATGCCAATTCTATGTAGGGATCACTTCGCCTGCCACTGAAGTGCAGCAGCTGCACATGGGTAATCCTGCAGACCTCTTTATGAAGGGAAACAGCATCAGTCTGTATGAGATTGAAATGCATTGACACCAGCAGAAATGTAATTGCTCAGATTGTGATCTGGTGCTAGCACATTGAGAGTAGCTAAGGACCATTACTGCATAACTGCTCTCCTGCCTAGGTTAACATTCTGCAGGTAACTTGCAGATTTTGAGGATAGTGCCCTAATTAATCTTGAGTGCCTTTTCATATCCAGCCTATAATTCCTACATATTTGGAAACTGTTTTAATGAAGTTCAGCTATCACTTCAACGCATGAACTAATGATACAGCAGATTTCATCCTCTGGAAACCACAGTTTCTAAAACAAATTTTGGTGAAACCTTTGGCAGCCAGAGGTCAGGCTGCTTTAATTGTACATCAGCAAAGAAAGAAAGGGCTTACATATAGTCACACCTGAAAAGGCCACCAAAAAAGGAGAAAATGCAAGGCTGGGGCAGTAAATTTTTTAATGCTTATCAGCAGCAGAAAGGTATCCACATAATAGACTTCACAGGACAAATTTATGGTTCTGCAAATGTTCCCCTCATTTAAATCAGCATTTCAGTGACTTGATATCCGCAAATCACCCTAAAATCCTGATGGGCTGCAATTCTAAATGCCACAGTGGACCATATAATGTTCATTCTTCCCGGTAAACAGAGGGGAGGATCTATCATAATGACACTGAGGTCCTTTGAGGAGCCCAAGGTCTGGCAATTATGCATATGAAGCCGAGTGTTTAAGTCCAATAATAGGGCTTTAGTGATGGATGGATCATTCCTTCCTGTACTTCTAAGATGCTTGTGATAGCTGAATTGTCCCCAGGCGGCACCCATAAATTTTGGCCTTTCAGAAAAGCCCACATATTGTGAAGGTATCACCCAAAGCCCTCATTAGTTAGACAGTGACCTTTGCTGCGTGACTATCAGGCAAAAGCCTAGAAAAGGCCTATGTTCGATTAGCACTGCAATTTGTTCATTATCTCCTGACAGGAATTTGCAAGTGTCAAAGACAATTCTGTTATGAAAAGGTCACGATCTGAACAGTGGGGGGGTGGGGCAGAGAGGGCGTCACTCTAAGAAATTCTACCCCAGCACTAACAACATACGCCTGAATCGTCATCTGCATTGTTCCTCGGTACCAGGAGGCAGGAGCAGGTAAATCACAATTTCACATAATTTGTCTTCACGGGAGTTAAATCACTTCAGGATAAAAACAGGTTTTCTGCTTTTTTACTTAAAATTATGGAAATTGTTTCTGACAGCAAATTGCTCCTAATTAATTTACGGTCTCTGCTGGGAAAACGCACTGTACTGTTGATTTCTACCTTCTACAGACTTAATTATAAAAAAAAACAGCACAAATTTCCTAAACTATTAACTTCTATGCTGCCAGACTTAAGACTTATAAGAATTGCATGGGAAGCAGGTTCTAGGTTACGCTGTGTGCTCAGAAATAAATGTTACCCTCCAGTGTCATCCCAGAAGTATAAGGAGGATTATCGCTATTTCAAAAGACCAGATTTAGTTGGGTTTTTTTGAGGGCTACAAAGGTGGTGAAAGTTCTGGAGGGCAAGATGAGTAAGGAGCAGCAGAGGTACCTCAGTTTGTTCCTAGAGTAGAGGAGCTGCCTCACGGCAGCTCACAGGGAACAGAGGAGCAGCACTGCGCTCTGCTCTCTGGGGACAGCAATAGGACTGAACTCTGGGTCCACTGATCTCCAACATGTGGAACACCCATGACGTGCAACAGGAACAAGATGGGAAAGATGCAGTACTAGAAATTCCCCATCAGATGAGATGTAGTCTGTAGCAGTAACAATGTCATCAGCTCTACCTCACATGAGAGGCTGCGGAGAAGAGCACCATTATTAATTTGAGATAAGTGGGCATCAGATGCTTAGGGATGAGGGCTGCCAACACCAAGTAAAAAAGGAAGGAAGCAAAAGGACAGCAAAATCCTTGTATTAAAAAATTAGAGTCAGAGTGAAATGGATAGTCAAGATCAGGACTAGGCCACTAGTACTAAGAGGAGGAAACATAAGAAATCTCCCTTTTGAGCCACATGCAAGACCTACCTGCACCTTGTAGACAACAGAGTGGACTAGAATCTGGCTGAAGGGGCTGAGAGGGCATTTCTCCCAACATGCAAAGACAAAAACATCCCCTTCCTGATGCTATAATCTCTGCCAGCTAACCTCCAGCTAAGCCTTGGTGCCAAAGTTCCTAGAGGCAACACAGAGATGTAACAGCTATTATCCATTTCCAACCCCCTATTATTTCCTTGAGACACAGTCCGTTCAATTACACTCTTTATTGGAATTCAAAAGTTGTAGTTATCTCCTTGGCAGCTGATGCTAAAACCTTTGATAGTGCACACTGGCATTGGGCAAAATGTCAAAAGACCTACTGTACAAGCACAGAAAATTTGACCCACTTTTGTAATACCACAAGGGTCAGAGTCTTACATTAAATCCACCGGGAAAGTTTGGCACAAGCCCATTTGATCCATGATATTTAATTCTATGAGTCAGATTTACTCAGCTGCTATCATTTTCTAAGCTGTCCCCGCTGAATGATTCCCATCACTCATCTCATGAGAGAAAGTAGCAGCAGATCACAGAAGAATCTAGAAAATATTGTCCTAATATTTTTTTTACATCACTCCTTCACTGACAACCATGACATTTAAGAGGAAGGAACAATTGGTGAATGAGGATTAGGAGCACTCTGTGAATTACCATCAGTGAAACAGCAGCACAGAAACATGAGGGATGTGCATATTATTAAAGTACAAACATATATACTCAAGCTCGTTACTCTTTAAACCTGAGAGTGCAGAAAAAAAGAGCATTCAATGCAAACAATTCATATTCTCACATAGAAGAAAAATGGTAGTTTAAGATTATGTATGAGCAAATTAGGACTAAACAAACAGCCCTGCAAAAATGTGAGTAGCTATTTAAAAACAAACAGGGAGCAAACAATCGTCAGCAACAAAGAACAAATGAAAAAAAACAAAAACATCTCAAGTCCTAAAAGCCCAGAAAAGCAAAATTTAGACAAGGACTGTGCAAGCACATGATAAAGGAGGCCAAATAACCTTATCTCTGCCCCTTTACTAACAACTGGAAAAACGTAGTCCAAACAAAAAAGGCACATCGTTTGATATCAGGATATGCAGAACTGCTCGTACAAGAATACAAAAAACCATATAGCATGAAAGTAAAATTTGTCGCTCAGCAATCTCCAATATTTCCTTTTTTTCTTATGAACAGTATGCCGATTTACTTGGCATATGAAGAGTGGATTATTTCATTTTGCAGTAACAGTTTTTCTTAAAAATGCCAACCAGAGATCAAACGCTGCGTCCTGCCCACAAAAGTTTTAACCATTATCTTGATCTGAATTGTAAATAAAAATTCATGACATTTATGAAGATGTGCTTGATGTCCTTCACTGTCTCACAAAGCAGGCAAACACCACAATCGGAAGTCATCTCAGAAAATTATAACCTAGGCACGCAGTCAGCTGGCTGAAATGTTGCTTTAGCTAACTGCTGCCATTAGAGAAAAAGCCTGAACTACATGACAGTACTTTGTCATACAGCAGGTTCTACCAATTCAGCTTGAAAGGGAGCACTACTGAGTTTTGTATTTAAGAAAAGGAAGATAAGAATGCAGTAATTACAAAATGGAATATGTTATTTTGTAGGAACTTCTTGATATAGGAAAACTTACTGCTCCTATAGATAAAATGCTGGATGAGTGAGTGTTTCATGAAAGATGATCTAGAAAGACATCAGTGATAGCTCCAGTGAGATCTCATAAGGTGGAAAAAACAAAAAACTCAACACGCAGTAGGAGACTTTCACCTCAAAACAGACCCCTTCCAGCCCTATGGCATTCCCAAGGAGTCACGTGGAATAATGGAATTCTAACCTAACAGGCTAATGTAACAACCGTGGCAGGAATAGTCAACGAAAGTAAACAGCAAGGAAACTCTTGACTACTGCAATGCGTGTGGTTGTGGGACTGACCCAAAGGACATCTGGCAGCTTCAGCTGGTGCAGGACGTGGCTGCCTGCCATAGAGGATGAGTAAATGGACAAGAGCATACTGCACCTGCTCTTGGGCTCATGCTGACTGCCAGCTTCATTCCAAGTGCAAACTGAAGTACTGGTTATTAGCTATGAAGTCCTCAGTGATCTAGCAATTCAACAGCCTCAGAGCATCAAACATGAAGGCTCTATTTTCTTGTGGTCTTATTACAGGGTAAAAACTATTGACCTAACAGAAATATTCCTGGATCACCAGCCCAAGTGTTCAGCATCCTCAGTGGCAGCACCCTGATTTCGCGTTGCTGGTGTGAACATCTCTGGACATGGTACTCAATTGCCTGTCGGAACATTTTCTTCCTCCACAAGGGTTTCATTAGATGAGGCATCTTAGGCTTGCATTCTCCTTGGCATCAGTAGTGATTCCTCTTCCTTCAAAGATCCAACAACTTTTCATGAAAACTTCAGCATAAGCAACACTTAAACAGTAAAACAGGTGATGTTTGTTGAGTATGCGCTATTTATTTAGAGTTAAGCATTTCATTTAATGTCGTGACACTTCAGTGCTCCTGCAGGAAGCGCCTTATCAATGTCTGCGGCTATGAAAGGGCAGTGGTTAGATGGACCAGACAGATTTAGGAAAAATGAGATTTTGGAATGAGAAAGAGCAGAAATATTGTTTGAGTACTACAACTGATTGGTGTGAGAAACAAAACAGACGCTGTGTCTCCCAAGGCTCATCCTCGCTCTGACACTGAGTCACATCACATCAGTTTGTTAATCACAGGAGATGAAAAAAGCCAGCTCACCCCGATTCTTACATACAGGCCGAGGTTATGAACTGATAAGATACAAAATATGACACTAATATTGCCACCATTAGCATTTGTGAACAACCAGCTTTAACATGAAAATATTTCCAACATCCCAAATCCTATGTGTCAAAACAGCAAGTTATTTAACAACTGAAGACACCATCCGGTCTGTCTCATGTTCAAGAGACACGACCATTAGATTGACAGAGTATTCCCCACTTTTCCAAATGCCCTCCCCATGCAAAATATGATGACCTGATGGCCAATTATATTTCCTTTACCACTACCGTATGCTACAAAAAGAAATATTTTAAGTTCAGAATTCTACTGACAACATAATATTTAAGCATTCTGTGTTACAGGTACAGTGATTGAAGCCAGAATGCTCCATAGTGACCTGGAGCATCTTAAAGTGAAGTGTTAGGCTACCAAATTCACTAACTTGATCAAAATCCTCCAATGGTGAATCTCAATTATTTATCAACAGAAAGTCCACTTACGATAACTAAATTTGATGATAAATTATTTCAGGATATTTCTTTCTGCCAGCACAAATGCTCCAGGACAATGTCAGTCTGTTTGGCAGACATCATTAACAACATTCCTCCTTGAATTTGTCCTCGATTTTCTCACAGGTTAAGGAAAACTCTATCTCCATTTTTTGTCTGGAGCATGTTTGCATGCAATAGCACTTGAACTTGCTGAACTATTACAAACTATTAGATAAAGGATATTGGCCTGCAAAATAATTTCCTTTATTCTTTATGAAAACAGACAGACTATTCAAAGGAGGAGAGACTATTAAAATATTTTCATCAGGGGAAAAAGATTGTAGTGTGAGTTCACTACTTATTAAAGATCAGAAAATCCATACTCTCAAGCAGGCATTATTAATCTTGCTGTTAACAGAACTGCATATTCCAAAGGGTGCATGGTATTGCTGTGCTCACAAGATATGACAAATTCATCAAATGTCAAACTAGCTGTTTATACAAAAGAAATAGAGCAGAGACAGGCACTAATAGGGCTTTCAGTGTGCTTTAGGTAAGCTGCTTTGTCTCCAAAAAAAAACACCCTACAAAACTGAATTCCTTCTGCTTGTTTATGGGTTAGGAGATAGTACCTCTATAGGATGAAGAGCAAATCTTGGGGAAGCAAAGTGGAGCCAGGCAAAAAGCAGCCTCTGCCAGAAAGCTTTCTATACAGACTTCACATGCCTCTGCTGGAAAAGAGGTGAGAGCTTTGCATCTGGACACTGCAGCTGCCAAAGCCACCCCAAGAGTGAGAGAGAAAAACATAGAGGAGGAATGCCAAGGGCAGCACAAACATCTCCGCCAGCATGAGGACATGATGCCAAGTGAAGAGCACAATTGCATGCCTCCACCTTGGAAATGGCATGCCTGTTTAGTAAAGGAAATTTGGATGAAGAAACAACTTGCCTGGGCATATTTTTTACACATTTTTAAACTACGGAAGAAGAATAAGTGACAAAAACACTCGTGTCTGCACCTATAGCAAGCCCAGAGGTAGTGTGAAAGCTGCCAGCATAACTAAATGAAATCTGCATTGATGCCAGCCACAATCCTCAACTGAGCAAAATATTGCAGAACTTGGCAGCTGGGTCTCTGTTTGCCATTCAAACAGGTGGAGAGGAGTACAAATGAGACCTGAGAATCGGGTGAGCCCAGAGCCAAAGAATCAATGGATTGAAATGATAATGCCAGACACTGCAGAAAACAGTGGAAATAAAAGGGGAAAAAAAAATAAAAAAGAAAAAAAGGACAAGAGAGAAGCTGAACCATGACACGAACATCCAAGATAGGCCAGAAAACCTTGCAACTCAACAACTAAATAGGAAATTCATACTATACTTCCTATTTGTATTTAGGTAGGAGACTTTACAAGGTCTAAAGCACATTAGTATTGGAATAGCCTCTGGACCGGACTGGGCACATTAACTCCACAATTCACTGAAGATGCAATATCCGTGCTGTCATGCATCTGTTTGCAAAACTCCAGATTATTCCTTCCTTTGATCACTGATAAACAGAAGCCTCAGATGCCTTTGAGAAAATATCCTCGTCAATATCGAAGTACTTACAGAGAAATCTACCACAGTCAGGGAAATAACTAAAATGGGGAAACAGAACATTTAAACTGCTGCCTTCCAGAACCTTCTTTATAAACAAAGGAATACGGGAGGAGTTCAGAGAACAGCAGTGAGTCAGGCAGTTTTTACCTTTAGGTCTGCCATTACACCACAGCCCAAGATGGTGGTGAATTGAAGTCACTTCTATCTGCGGACTCTTTGCTGGCAAAGTGGTTTAGAATGTGGTACCAGTCCCATTCCTTGCTGTCACAACTGACACTAATTAACACCCTTGCTGGCAGCCTTGGGGAAAAGGCCAGAGACTGAACGAGCATAAAGACTTGCTTGCACATTTCTTCCTCTGGCTTTCTTCCTTTAGGGGAATTGTTGAGAGTTGCTGGGACACTGCTGGGGCTGCCAGGGTTTGTTGAGTCTGCTGTGGGCACGCGTGCTCCTAGCTTTGATATTGAAGTCTCTAGCCTAACAATCTCCAGAAATTTGTTCACTTATAGGAAAAATAAACAAACAATAACAACAAACAGAGGGCACAATTTCCAAACGGAGCGTAGAAGTGACCTCACAAAGCTAAGAATAATGGTTTGTCAGCATTCACCATACTCTCCATTAAAATTCAAAAAATAACCCAGACCTCAAAATGTTTATGGATAAGATGTGTGCTTCATCCAATATTATTTCTGCTTCTTATGCATAGGAGCATCTTGCTTCTAACACCGTTCTGGATGTGTTAGGTTACCCTGTCAAATTTTTTAAGTCTGCCACAAAGAAGAAAAGACCAATGTGGTGATGAAACTGAGGAAATGTTCTCAGACATTATTAATGTACCAGCTTTTGCAGAAGGTAACAACCTTGGTGTGTCATTCAGTAAGGTCTTCACACTCCCAAAGCTGATATCTAGTGTGTAAAAGAGTAGAGCCCTTATACAAATGAAGAGTAACCCTGGAAGGTAGACCATGTTTATACTAACGAGGGAATGACTGCTACCAACTGAGAAGTCGTCCAAACAAATCTGCTAAATGGAGTAGTATTTCTGGAGTAAATCAGCCTCTCGTTTGGCTTTAATTCAGACTTCTATCAAGTAGCTTTTCTCCTCACAGGCCATTTAAGGAATTAAAACTAAACAGATGAATGAGTAACAAAGCATAAAGAAACCCTTTTCATTGCATTCATCCACTCTGATCAAATTCTTTAAATGTTTTCCCCATCACAACCAAATTAAAAAATAAATATCCTCTGTACTGTTTGGTAGGAAGTCCTAGAAGTTCAAGCAGAGAAGAGAAAAATGTTTCACAGAAGGGAAATCTCTAAAAATAATTCATATGGAATATATACCATATATATATATATATATATGAATGAAAGATAGTATCAGTGAGGAATATCAAGTCCTTGTTGAAGTGAGATGAATTGATTACTGAGAGTTACTCGGAAACAAAGCGTTATCATTAGGGGAACAGACTGGCACCCAGCTAACCTACTGCTTCATTACTAGCACCAATCAATGCCAATTGTTTCCTGAGAAGAAAATGCATTTGGCAATAGAGCACTGTGTTGTGCTGGGATACCCAGCATTATGAAGTCCTGATGCATGAAATGTGACATGACTTTTTTTCCCTTTCCCTCCCAGGCTGTAGAAAATATAGTGCATTAAAATGTAATATCAATTCAAATCACAAAACTTTGAAAAAGGACTTGAAATCCTCCTTTGCAGTTTTAGAAGAGGAGACTGGTCCTAGATACTCAACAGTACACCTACGGCAAGCTATTCCCATACATCAGATGCAATGTAAGCAGAGACTTTGGAATTAATACTTATAGTTTACCTTTCAGCAGACAGAATCCTAAAATATTGCATGCAACTTTCAAGGCTTGAAGTCAAACTGCAAGGTAGCAATGTGATTGAATTCTTAGAAGGCAGGTAAGCCTGTGGTTCTGGTTACACCGGTCCTTTCTGAAAATTAACTGGCCTCTAAAAATATTAAAACATACTTCAAGGTGAAAAAAAACCAGGACATGAGGGTATTCAATTAACAGGCGTATTAATACATTTCTGAATGGTTTCACATCTGAAGATCAATAGTTGTGTTTAGCAGCGGCAGAAATCCAACCTCCCAGTGATAAGAACTAATAGCTACTAAACATTGTTCAAGCAATAAAACAATTAAGCAAATACTTAAAATGCTTGCCTTTTCATATGATGCATTCCAATGACAGCCATTATTTTACTCTGCTAACAGTGATTTTTCACTCACTAAATTAAACAATACTAAGAGTAATCCAATTTCATAACATTTTCGGTGATACTCCAAAAATGTTATGAAATGGGAGGAAATGGGAGAAAACATTTGACAATTAGTTAACTGACAAGGTGTTTACTTCCATTTTTAAGCATTTTAAGTTTTGAAACCAGCCTCTTATCTGCACATCTCATGCTTTGGCTCACATCACGGAGCAATCCTGGAGCACACAAAACAGACTCCCCTCAGATGAAATGAAATCTGAAGATGTGCTCCAACCACCAGCAGACACCCAAGGCAGCAGATGAGACTTAGTCCAAAGTAAAACCCTCAGAAACATTCAGTAGAAGTGTGATGACTTCAACACCAACTGTTCTGCTCTAAAAAACCATTCCTGCCAGTCCACACAGCGCCTGAGTCTAAACATAACTTCAGCAAAATGATTTAGGATCAGATCTGAGCGTTTCTCTCTATTGTCACCATTCAGGCACCTCTCAGTTTTCAAAGTAAATATTGTCAGATATTTTAGTTGTACAGAGCGAAGAGGAACAAAAATGTTGGTACTTTTCACTTCTTGCTGCTGTGACATAAGTAGTGGCTGATGGGAAACAAAACAAGTACTGCAGGTTGTTTTAATTCCTGTCAAGGCT
>PPHD01025444.1:0-11762 GCA_002909625.1 Bambusicola thoracicus
AAAGGAAAAAAAGAAAAAAAAAGAAAAAAAAGAAAAAGGATGTAGTGTAAAATCTAAATACAGCTAACCCTCTTCAACTCAGATGAGTGCCCTGTCATTTCTGGGCAGGGAAGTGTTGGTTTCCAAGTCCTATAAGCTGGAGGCAGAGCACATGGAGCAACGTTGCAACAAACACAGGCCCCACTTTCCCAGTACAGAACTCCAGAGCAGGCCTGGGCCATGCTGCACCAAGGCTCTTCCTACCTCTGCCCTTCACCTCAGGTTCCATACCTTCCCTGGACCTCCTCGCTGCTCCCCCCAGCCCCGCTCCATCTGCCCCCTTCCGCACAGCCCAGCAAGAACAAGAAGTGATAGTGCTATTTCTGGTTTTTAACAAGATTTGGAAAGCATTCAAATGCCTGACTAAGTGGTTGGAAACAAGGAAGCAGAATGATGTTTTGGCATCCTGCGATGTGTGCATGAAGAGCATAGACACAAACGCATTGAGCGCACATACTGTAAAACAAGATTACAAGGAGAGTACGACTAATAAAAGCCTATTAAAACATCATGGATGCTCTTGCTGCTCGTATGTATGCCCACGTATTAAAATAACAAATATTCCACATGAACGTACAATTTGAACATGACAGATTGCAGATATAACTTTCAGCAACCTTTACATGCAGGATGCCAACCTATAATTAATGTAGCCTATCCTGAAATTAGAGGGATTTATTGATACTGGCAGAAAACATTTGCAAATAACTTTGGGAAGTTCGTGACATACCTTGTTTCTCCATGGACTTCATTCAGTTTTCCATTTTTCTTCCAGCTACCACCAATAAATTCACGCAGAGCTCTCAGTGCACTGAGCTAGAGGGCACTCAGAAATGCTGCTGGAAGGTCTCAATAGAAAGTTTTAAGAAGTAAACATAAAGGAAGAGCCCCATTACGTTATCATTTATTTTGTTCGCTTTCACATGCATTGAGGGGGGCAGAGTGTTGCATTTAATGTTTGCAGACCAAAAAAAAAAAAAGCCAAAGCAGACCATAGGCAAAGCAAGCTGCAAGAGGGTTGCCCAAATTCCCCAGAAAGAAAACAAGGCAAACCCATTGGGCTACTGTCTAGGCAGGAGGCAGGTTGCAATGCACGTATCACACAGACCAGGTGATGCATCTATGGAGAGGTTACAGCTTTTATTAGGGCCAGCTGATAGAGTAGCGAAAAAAGCATGGAGACAGCCCCTTCCCAGAGAAATGGAGGTGCTCACACCTCCAGATTGGTGCAGGATCTTCTGGTGGTCAACAAGCAGCAGTGGAATCCCAGTGGTATGGTTCATATGCTTTGCTTTCTACAATAATCACAGTTAAGAATCTTGGCTGTGACTGCACATATTTAAAAATGAATGTACTTGGAAATAACCAACGACAACACTTGCACTGAAAGCAAGAGCTGCATCTAAACTGCAGAGCCCACCAGCTCCTCCTGACTCCAAAGACTGGCTTTGCAGCCAAGAGAAATCTCAGTAAGGTGACTTCTAATGAGAGCAAGAACTACTTCACTGCTTCCAGAATCGAGATGTGAGCAGGGCCAACACTTGCAGCACCCAGGGCATCCAATGGCAGTTTGATCGGGTGTCACAGGGCTGCATTTGTGTGGGCTAGTGGAAGTCTGAGGTAGTGATCTCACACACGTTCCACATGGCAAGTGACTGCCTATTTGAACAAAGAAAAAAGACGACACCACCTGAAAATTATCCCAAAATGTGCTTCGAAGCTATTTCTTTTGTCACCTTGGATGTGTGGACTCTGTTTGAACACAGAAAGCAGGGGCTGCCCATGAAATACTGCAGTTGCTCAGAGAAGGTGCTTTGGTCATCCCCCTGGCCTCAATATCCTTTCCAGCCATGTCTCACAGACTGCATCAAACAAGGAATGCTTCCGTGTGCTCTGCTCTCCCTTGTTGTTAAAAATTTCCAGTACAGCAACATCTCCAACTCAACATCCAAAAGCCATTGCTCCAGACAACTTGTGTTTTAATTTTGGAGGGAGAAAGACAGTCATTCTCATAGAAATGTAGAATCATTTGTTGAAAGGGACCCTTAAAGGTCATCTGATCCAAGCCCCCTGCAATGAACAGGCACATCTGCAGCTCAATCAGGTGCTCAGAGCCCTGTCCAGCATGACCTTTAGTTTTTCCAAGGACAGGGTTCCCACCACCTCTCTGGGCAACCTGTTTCAGCACTTGACCACTCTTTCAGGTATAATCTCCTCCAGAAACATGGAAAAAACTAATCACATTGCAAGGAAGAGAATAGAAACAGATCAAAACTCTGGAAATGGCTATTTCTGTTCTGAGTATAGGAAAGTCACCATCTTCCCATCGGGGTGGTCCACCAGGAGCTCCCTCCTTCAGCCCAGCTTTTCCCCAGCCTTGCTCCTCACAGTGATCCAGGCCCCCAGTGTCCAGGAGAGCTGTGCCAGAGCTCCAGAAGACCTTGGGAAGGGTTTGAGGAGTCTCTCATGCTGCCAATCAGGGAACAATGCTGTCAGCTGCAAGGAAGAAGAATTTGAGGTTGGCTGTTGGAGCACTCTTAGCTCAGGAGGGGTTTGGAGGAATGCAAGCTGGGGTTACATAAAACACTGACTCATGCTGAGACATCACGAGTTTTGAAAGCTTCATCTGGGGGATGAGCAAAACCTCAGGCTGCACATCGCTTACAAGCCAACAGGAATCAGGGACATCAGAATCAGGCCTCAGCACGGGCTGCTTTTGAAGTCCTGCCACCACTCCCGGAAGGAAATGAGAGCCATACACATCTACCAGGGGGTGAAATCTACCCCTTTGTTACTCCAGGGAAGATTGGCACAGGCATTTTGGCTTTACCCATAAATATAAGTCAAGTTATCCTTTTTCTTTCCTTTCTTTCTTGGGCTACTGTGTACAATATTAAAAAATATGTCATGCAGATGCTAAGAAGTTGTGCTTTTTGTTGGGATGTTTGAGCATGCAAATGTTTGTGGTTTCATGGACTTGGTAAAAACATTCATGGTTCCCAGTGGCTGAACCCAGTACACAACTCTGTGACTGCAGATGCCACTCCTCCTGGTGAGCCAGGAGTTCTCCCCATGGCTCTGAAATCACCCCATTATACAGGTAACTCATGCGTGCAAGGAGCAAAAGGAGTGCAGTGCTGAAGACTTCCTGCCCTGCATCAGAAACACAGACTGAAACCACTCACACTTTGATATTCAAATACAGCTTCCAAACTCTATGCTCAGAGACATATGTAAGTAGTTGATTTTTTGGATCTTTTACAATTGTCTCTCTCCTCTTATTTACAGTAGGTACTCAGCATCTCATTAAAAGAAATTACAATAGTTAAATTATTCAAGTGCTTAAATAAAGATATGTTTGCCTGATGGTGTTAGTCCAAATTTGAAAAAGGTTGTCTGCTTTTAAGCTTTATTTCTTTCTTCTCTCACTTGCAGTCTCTCTCCAACAAGCATGCTCATGGAAGGATGAAGATGTGCAGATGGGCTGCTTGTTTTTCAGTCAGGTCACTGCATAATACAGCATTGGGAAAAGAAGCACCTGAAAGAGTATGGGAAACACCAATGCAGGCAAAGCATTGCAGCCATCACATCTGGGCTGCCCCTACGTGGCTCAAGGGAGCATCAGCCAGGGCAAAGCTTTACAGGGTTGGAGGGAAAGGGAGCTGATGGGCAACAAAGTGTTGGTAAACTGTGTGCCTTTCCACCCTGTAAAAGGGGATAAAATAAGGACTGGTGCCAGGCTCTGAGTTTGGATTATGTGAGGTACTGGTTGTGCACACTCCTGCATTTCTGATGTCAAAAGGAAGTACAAACAGTATAAATATACACACCTCACACATACATACACACATAAATATGAGCATATATGTGCATTTTATATATTCATTTTGGTTTGCAAAGTTTGTGACAACAGGGTCCCAGCTAATCTTAAAGCCTCCACATCTCAATCATTAGCAATTTAATCACCTTATAAACTTCTGTGGTGACTAACACCATGTCTATGCTTTTGGCACACAACGCTCAAGAAGTTGTTTTTAGAAACAGCAGCATGTGAAGCAGAGGCACTATGTGCGAGGCTCAGAGTCCTTACAGCCATTCCTTTCTCTTTGGGCTATCGACATTCCTGAGTGCTCACAGCACAGCTGCTCATGGCAGCGCTGCGCTGAGCCGCTGGACAGCCCACATATGGCTGTGTGCGGAACAATAGCAACTTGCTGTTGTTATTGTTATATGCATCACCACATGTGTTTATTAGAAACAGCAATAAAAGGATGACAGGCTCCTTCAGCTATCCCTGCTGCTTGAGGAGGAGAAAAGTGAGGGAGTCAGCAGGATAAAGGGAGAGGGTTGAGCATTCTCCCCCAGTTTTGGGGAGCTGGTGGTGAAGCAGCACAGTCCCACTCCTTGAGGAGCAGGACTGCCTATCCATAACATTACCAAGTGAATACTGCCCCTATAAATGGACAGCAAGCAGAAGTCACCTCTCACTCACTTTTGTTGGAAAACTACCGAAAACTTGGAAAAAATGAGCCCTGATAATTTGGATTTACCTGTGTACCTCCTGCCCTCAGTTGTGCAAGAGGAACCTCCCAGTATTTGAAGGGCTTTGGATGAGGGCCATGTTTCATAAACACAACCATTATGAAAACAATCAGCCAGTATGGCACATATGGGATTGCCACCATTGTTGATCCACCCTAAAACAACTCCCCAGTGTGGAGAAATACAGGCAGGGAAACCTGCTGTTTTTTTCAAATGGGGGCTGAAAGGCCACCTTGCCACCATGGCAAGAGAAGAACTGAAGAAGGAGAATGGGTATTTAAAGTGAAAAGAGGAGAATGAGACAGTTGAACTGAACACGTGAACCCTTATGATTGCCCATCATTTCCCTCAGTTTCTACTATTTGCTATATTTTAATACAAAGAGTGAAGATAAACTCATAACCTTTGGCAGCAAAACTAGTTAGAAACGCAACATATCTTGTAATGCTGAAATGCAATGGAAAAGAAAAACAAGCAAGGACAGTGACAACATAGTAGTGAAGTCTTAGGGTGCAGCAAGTAAGGATATGCTCAAATGCAACAGCAGTGAACACAGAAACAAAGGAAAGAATCCGCTTACCTTCAGAAGACCTCTAGTACACAGGGATCACCAACAAAATCCCCTTACCTCCACTGCCAACCCTTAAATGAGGTCTGGGAAGGGGTGAATCCTGGCTCCAAACCTTCTGGTCACTCAGGTACATTGCGTACACCTGAGCTTCCCTGGGTTGGCCCTGCCTTCCCACCAGGTGCTCAATCACTGGTTCAGGCCATGACTCATCATTTCTGCTACATATCTAAGTATGTAATATAATGCTGCAATTTTGATATTGCGGAGCTGTCTTCAAGCATGTGGAAATCAGTGGGATTAGTATTTATCTCCAGAGGCAGAAGTGAGCTGCTGAGTACAAGATCTGCACATTTTTTCCACGTTCAAATCTTCATTTTCTTTTCTACAATAAATGAAGCTTCCATCTTGCTGTCTTCTTGCAACCAGAATAACAAAGTTTAGCCACTGTAAAAAATAAAATAAAATGAAATAAAAATTAGTTTGCAGTGATGAGTTTTATTATTTTTACTGCAACTTTCCAATTGTTGTAAGAATGACATTTCCCCTCTTTGCTTCTTTTTCACTTCCTACCCATAAAAGTAAAAAACTCTAGACAGTGTTTTACATCCTTGAGAAGTTCCCAAAGCAGGATTTTCCAGTGCAGTTCCCACTGATTGCTTTTTCTTTCTGCATCACTCAGTTTTGCTATTATGCTGAAACAAGAGTGTGAAATGTTGTTACCTCTGATTAAGCTGCTAATAGAGTAAATTGTGTAGTTAAAACCGCTTTAA
Source organism: Bambusicola thoracicus (assembly GCA_002909625.1). Taxonomy (NCBI): domain Eukaryota; kingdom Metazoa; phylum Chordata; class Aves; order Galliformes; family Phasianidae; genus Bambusicola; species Bambusicola thoracicus. Next base: position 5,923 of record PPHD01025444.1, read on the forward strand.
AAAAGGGTGTTGTTTTCTCACCACAAAAATACAAACTCTTTTATGGAATGAACGCAGCTACAAATCAGCTTGGAGAAATTTGTGTATTGGTTTCACATTGGTTGATAACTCAGTCTTGAGTGGATCTTAGTCTTATTTTATCAGAAGTTGTTTTCCAACAAACACCTTTAATTCCACTTCCTTTCAGTTACTGTCTCCTGAAATAGCATTTTGTGGATTAAAACTATGCCCTTCGTACCTTTTAAAAGGCAACAGTAGATCAGGCATTACTGTTTCTTTTTAATTTCAAACAACTAGCTTGAATCTGTTTTGCTTATTTATTAACAGCAACCCCTATCTTGCACACACAAAAGATCATCAGAGCTTTGCTACCGAGTGAAATAAAAGCAGGATGAGACCATATGGTTCTTGTTAAATGAGCCTCATCTTCCTATTGTTAATGCTTATCTCCAAAATAAAGTATTTCTGCAGAAAGCATATTCCCATAGTATGTTCTCTTTCCAATGACCAGCTGGTTGCCAGTTTGTTATTTGCACTGCAGCAGACCACTTTCATCTATTTCTATTCCAGTCCAAGAACACCATTTGTACATTGTCCAACTTGGAAATGTTAATCTGACACCATTGGTCATGGGCCTTTTAACTTCAAGTGGCAAACTTCCAGCTAGCTGCCAGTTGAGTATTTACATTGAAATCTTTCTTAGCCCAGAAATAAACTATTTGTTCGCTGTAAACATCAGCAACATGCCAATAATTTCTGCAACACACATGGAAGAAGGTGCAGCCTATCACGCGTTGCTGCTGGCTTCTCAATAGCCTCGTAAGTAGCTCCTTGGGGAGATGCTGCTTGTCTGGAGCCATGACAAATGGATCCATTTCCCCTTGATGCGTGCACATAACTTTTATTTACATTCGTGGGAGTTACTCATGCATACTGAAAGGGAAGAAGAGTGGCCCAGAGTGGGATGGTTGGGCAAGAGACTAGCAGCTACTCCTGGGACCAAGGACTGTCCACAAGGGCCAAAATGTCAGGAAAACCATGCTGCAAAGAAATCCTATAGCTTAGGCTGTGCAAAGCCACAAGCACAGCACTGAGGAAACTTGTTGGGCCAGGAGCAGCCTGCACGCTCCTGAGCACAGCGATCCTGAGGGATTTTGCTTCGAGGTTGCTATTGCTTCCAGCAATACAATTTATGCTTCCTGCATGAATATTACATTTTGGGCCCTTTTCAATGAAATAAAAGACCAAGAGGAAAAGTTATGCTGGGCTCTGCAATTTAACTTGAGGAATGTTAGGCAATGGGAAGGGTGTGTTCTGTGTACTTTGTTCAACTCTGTTAAAATGAAACATTTCCTTTTTACATATTCCTGTGGTGACCTGAAAATGGGAGGGGCCAAATAAAGCGAGTTCAACATGTAACTGTCAGACATGGAAAACCCCTCTTTAAAGAAAAAAAGAACCATAACAACAACAGCTGTTTTCCCCTTTGGTTTTACCTATTTGTTCAGAACATGCAGTAGTCACCTTTTGTGTTCTTGCAAGTTAAAAGCATAAAAGATCATGTTAGAAGGGAACTGATCCTGTGGAGTTACTGTACTTGAAGAACCATTTGGATGTATGGCTGATCCGATGATTTACAGACTCCTTGGCACTAACCCATGTCTAAAGCTCAACACTCCCCATCCACCTGCACTTGATGACCAGCAGGAGCAGGGTGTGAGAAGGCGGCTTCTGCATACTCACGTGGAATGAGCCAGGAGGTGTGCAGCAGAGGTCGGGCTGTTCACCAGGACCTGATGGGATCCTCAGCCAAACCAGGATGCACCAATTGTGAGGAATGGCAACTTGGAATCCCCGCTCCCCTATGGACAACAACTCCTGAGCTGTGCCTCTAGAATTCATGCAGAAAAACCCTTCATATCCACCTACAGTGACTGATAGGAAGAAGCCAACAGGCACCCACTGTTGCTAGATACTCCACGCCTTGGGCAAAAAGCAGTGCTTCTGTGAAACTGAGGGCTTGACATCTCCAATGAGCAGCCCACGTGCTCCTGCAGTCCATAAGGATTCTATATAGGATGTGTCAATTTTAATCCCGACCTTTGCTAATTTTCCAGACCTTGTTGTCTGGCACCCTCAGCACTCCTTCAGTTTGGGAGTATGGAACATATACAAATACATAGTTGTATATACCACATCAAAATGTGATAAACGCACATTTTCCTACCTCACCTAAGGCTTCTCTTGCAATTGAATGAAGGCAAACAAAATATTTTGACGTCTTGAAATACATTCTCTTTTTCCAGGAGGGCAAATAAACAGACCTGACATAAAATAATGTCATAACAATCAGCAATGACAACTTGATTTTTGCTGCTGTAACTTGAAACTCTTCACAGAAGGTTGAAGGAACTCCAGTCTGAGCTCCTGGCTGCAACAAGCTCTCCACTGCTTTGGCATTAGGTTTTTCTGCATTGCTAATTCTACACGAATGCGTTAGCTGAAATAGCAAAGTGTTTTCCTTGCAACACTTAAGAAAATTCTCCCTCACGCCAGCCCAGCAGTGGATGCCTTTCACTCAGAAACTGGACTGGAAATTTGGGCTCAAAGGGAAGATGAAAATAGAACCGTTTGGGAAGAGACATAGTTAGCAGGGGAAAAGCAGGAGGGCCTGAGAAGAGTGTTTGGGCCCTGGGAAATAATGTTGTGCTTCCAGAGAAAAAAAGTTGAGCAGTTGAAGAAAGGCTGCAAAGACTTACAAGAGAGGCAGAGAAGCCTGGGGCTAATCTTTCCGCTGGCTTATTTTTTTCCCTCTGTTTGTTTATTTGCTACAAGTCAGATTTTGGAGCAATTAGTAAAATATCATGCAAATATTCCCTGTGTGACTGCACATGAATAACTTTAATTTCACTAAACATTTGTCTCGTCGCTCCAAAATACATCTGCTGTTTGCGTTGAGATAATCTGCTAAAATATTGGGAAGTAAATTGGAGTTTTTATAAGATATTTATGAAACAACTTCTTATTTGTATATTAAATCTCTGACTATCATGGCCTGTTTTCTTGGCTTACCTCTTCCTTCCCCGGGAGGATGTGTGCCGTGTTTCAATTACGCACCACTTGTGAGCGATGGGGCTCGGCACCATCTTGTGGAAGAGCTCCAACTGGCTGGGAATGGCTCCGTGCATGCTCAGAATGGGAAAAGGGAATAGCACCAGAGATGCCAGCAGCCTATGATGAAAGAACAACACAAAGTAAAGCAAAATGCAAGGTTGGGCATTTGCCTAAATTCTGGCAATGTCACCCTAGGAGACAGAATGGGGCTCTAGGAAGCCCCCAGCCTCATCTGGACCTTGAGATGCTCTGTCCTTTTAGGACAACCTGACTGAGCACCACCTGCAAGATGAGCATCCTCTTGCCGCACGTCCCCTGCAAAGCTGCTCCATCCGTAGACCACGTGTTAAAGTGGAGTGCACATTTTCAAAGCAAATGGGGTGAGTGGAAGAGCGAGTGCAATGCAGTACTCCACAGATCCCCAAGGAGATGGGGTCTGAGTTGGATGATCTCTACTCAGAGCTGGACAGAGGAGTGTGGGAATGAGAGGATGAAACTGAAACATTTTAATGCTGCTTGACATCTTAACCTACAAATCTCTCTTTGGCTTTGTACTAACAACACCTACACAGAAATCAGCTCGAAGAAAAAAAAAGAAGCAACAACTCAGCATGAGCAACCAACAGTTTTGTTTTCCTCTTAGTCTACAGAGAAATATAGACATAGCTATACTGATGATGGTAATAATAGTAACTAGAAAAAGTGCCCAGGGAGCTCTGTCTCAACACAGACAGCCAGTTCCTGGCTTCAGCAAAGACTGTTAAGAGGGACAAAGGATATTTTCCAAACCCAGGATGGCAGAATCCACCTGGTCCATCCTCGCCCATGCAGGCTGCCTGTTCTCAGAGTGGCACCACACCTCCAGTGTGTTTTCTCCTCCGTTTGGTGAGGGCACCTGACCCTTGCTCCATTTGGCTCTGCTATCCCACACAGTTTTCCTGGGGCTGTACCTTCCTCCTTCCCCATTGCAAGGGCTTGGCAAATGAAGAGGACCCCTACGCAGAGGAGAGTCCCAGACTGCTGCAGCAGTCAGGTGTGTGCTGGTGATGTCAGGTTGCAAGGTTGGAATCACTAAAATTGTGATTCCATGGCTCTATATCTGGAGACCATCATGTCAAGGATGCTGCTAAGCACATGAAGATGGTACCACTGCAGAAACACTGATGGGAAAGGCAGTCGCAGCTTCATCGAGGCAGTCTCTTTACACATGCCCAAATATGAGGATAACCTGATTGCTCTGATTTGCTTTGGAATGGTTTTCCACCGCAAAAAAATTATCTGACTGGGCTCATCAAGTATTATCTGCAAAAGTGCAAAATCTTTAGAACTGTATCATAGGTACAGCTCCATCTATCCAAAACCCTGAAATGCACTTAACTGCACAGATTTATTTTATTTTGTTATGCATTTCCACTATAGATTTCTCTTTCTTTTTTGTCTTCTTTAGCTTATAAAAATTTATGTCTATGCACATATGCATGCATGCATGGGTATAGGCATGCATATGTATGTATATATGTATACATATGTATGTATATAGTGTATATATGTGCATGTCTGTGTATGCATATATGCATTCGCATGTTAATATGCATATGCATATACACATATAATGTATATTCATATAGACTTGTATTATGTATATGAATATATAAGCTGCATATCTATAAACATATATTTAGATATATAAAATGCTTGCATCTGTGCATATCCATATTTATACACCCACACACGTATATATGTACGTAAATCCATCTGCCTGTGCTGCATGTATATCCATCTGTCTGAACACACTGGGCTGTATAAAGGAGCCCAAGTACCAGAGCAATGCTTGAGGCACTGCGAGCTCCACAACACGTAACTCAAGGTTGGCTCTTCTCCCAGGCTGGGCACATCAGCATGTCCACTTGAGCAGAGCAGCATATTATCACTAACATGCACTATAAGCTACTTTCATCACAATTCAGCTCTTCTTTTAGGTGTTCTCCTGCAGACCCTGCTCCTCCCCTCTGCCTGGATGCTCTCCCTGTGCTCCTGGGGATGGGCAGCCTCCATGTGAGCAGAGGGAGGGCGTGATGATACCCTGCACATCTGACTTCAAGTGGGATGTCTCAGTGTGGCAAATTGCAGGAAAGACATTGGGATTCATTGGGGATCCATTTGGGATGGATTTTGCTCTGGTTTTGTGGATTGTGAGCACTGACTGTAAACCAGGTCTGATCATTTGGCACAAAGCTCTGATAACTGACACAGTCCTTACATTGAGCTGCCATATAGCAAAGATCTGCAGAGGGGGAAAGGGACATTTGGAAGGAAAATATTTATCCTTGACATCGTGTGAGAGTGGAAAAAACAAAGCGGTAGCTTTGTAATTCAAAGTCTCTGTAAAGCCACTGGGAGTCTTCCAAAGGGCTTCAATGAGAGCAGGATTAGTGTCCCCACCCCGATATCTACATAAATTTTATAGTCTTTTGCATATTAGAGTGGTGAAGCCTCTGCTCTCCTTTAAGTATGCTACAAACAGCCTTATCTATCCAGAACAAGCACTACAGCCCAGGCATAGAGACAAACCTGGCCATTCTCCGTCTGGGAAAGTGGTGCCAACAGAGATGAGGGCTGCCCTCGAGATGCTGTTGATAACACGATCCAGAGAACTCGTGGAATACATCATACATCCTTGTTGCTGCTTGCGTTAACAAAACCTTCAGCATCCTACAGGCTTGGGG
>PPHD01025446.1:0-11762 GCA_002909625.1 Bambusicola thoracicus
TTTTTTTTTTTTTTCCCCACTGACTGACTCACAATGGTAAAACACACCTAAAAATTCACAGTGAAATTTATCCAAATAGATATTTTTCTTGGCTGACATTCCTAAAAACTGAGAGTCTTAGGTACCCTCCTCAGTATTCAGAGAAATAAATGCATGAAAAAAATGATCCTAAATTACTCCTGCCTCTAAAATTCCAGAAAGATCTAATATATGTAGTCAGAAGCAACAACAGGTAAGATACATATATACACACACACACGCACATTTTAGACATTTGCATATAAACTCTTATTTCAGGTATTTAGTTTTAAGCAGTGACTAACTCCAATTCTGCTTGCACTGCGGTTCAATCAGCTACAATCTTGACTTTAGTATTGAACAGCTTTGTGATCAACAAAGGGACCACTGTGATTTACACAGCTAAAGAAGAAACAATCCATATTTTTGAGAAAGCAGTTAAAAGAAAGTAATTTCTGCTTTCCATGAATGCACCCTCTAAGTCTCTATTTCTAAAACAAATTAGAACATATGAATACCTTTGTTATAACTCTTCACAAGACCTTTGCAGGGACTTTCCATCTTAAGTGCTTTTGCCAAAGGGCGTATTGGACTGTTCAGTGGGCTGATAGCCTTTGGAATATGCCTCAAGTGATTGAGATCAATGCTCAGTATTGAACTGTCATCATCAACAGGTACTGGGTTAGGTTCTCTCTCTTTAGTTCCAGGATACATTTCACTGCTTATAGATGAAGATGCAGTTGTACCAATATCAGTTAAGTCCGGCTCCACATCGCAAGCATTCTGGTCAACAAATGGCACATCTGTATTATTTAATATAGTTCTGTCAGGTGACTGAGACGCATTCATACTAATTCCACAGACTGCTTTTTCCTCAGCAGGAGGTTCAAGATTTTCTACAGTCAAATGATCACCATCCTTCATTACTTCTACGGAAGATTCTTGTTTTGTTTCATTAGTATCATCTGCAGTATCACACAATTCCAAGTCACCAGAACTTTTGGCTTCCAGGTTACACAGGACAAGGTTTTGAAAGTCCTGGTGGGCTGAAGAGTTTTTTTTGTCAGCAGCTAGCCGTATTTCACCTTCTTCTTCCTTCTCCAGTGCTGACTCAGGAAGGATTCCCATACCTTCACTGTCCAATTTAGGTTGCCCCATTTCTGCTGCTGGCACATTATCACTGTGCATTACACATACTGTCACAGGCAAGTTTTCATATTGTGCCACGCTTCCTACCACCTCCTGAGAGGAAGCCTCAGGGTGATTCAGATCTGTCACAGACATTGCTGAGGTTTCTAATTCAACTGGATCACAAGCCTCTGCTGCTGATGATGACAAAGTTTCAGCTGGCATCTCATCAGGAATTGGTACCTTTGCTGCTCCCAGCAAGGTTTGGGATTGTACCTGGTCCACTACTGGCTCTTGTAAGGTTTCTGAGCTCACTTCACAGGTTGTCACTGCTGACAGTGCTTCAGACTGTGCTGGATCTCCTGCTGTTACTTTCAAGGCTACATTTTCAGAATTGACAGAAACAGGAAGTGTTGGTTCCACACTGATTTTAGTTGCAGTATCCGGAACTTCTAGTGTTAAATTCATTTGCTCTGCAGCACCACCATTAACAGGGTAAGCAGAATCTACCATGTCTGCATGCAGAGTAAGCTCTGTAGTTCCCTCCTCTGTAGCCATTTGGGAAGGTGCTTTAAGTCCATCAGGTGGCAAAAGACATTGCTTTTTTGCAGGAGAAAGAGTTAAATTCAGCTTTTCCATAAAGCTGAGTTTCAAGTCTTTGCTTTTCATCACAGAGTGATTTTTATTTTGTGGAAACTTATGGTCTTTCAAACCATCTGTAACTCTGGGTGTTTCTTCTGATTTATAGGACTTGTTTCTCTCACTTTTTATATGTGTATCTCTCTTAGATTTTTTTGCAGATTGATAAGAAATCTCTTTTCTTTCACTTCTAGAATGTCTATTTTCATCCTGATTTTCTCTTTCTCTTTTCCTTTTTTCTTCAGTTCTGTGCTTCTCTGATTTGGAATGTGCTGTTTCCCACTCATATCTACTACTGTTTTCCTTAAAGCGTGCATATTTATGCTCTCTGCTGCTAGAATTAGAAGGTGAAGACCTTCCTTCTCGAGAACTATGATCATTTGCTCCTCTGTCTCTCTTGCAGTTGATGTCTCTTCCTGTTCTGGACTCCTCCACACGGCATTTACGTGACTCGTGAAGACTCTTTGAATGTTCATTCTTTGAGTATGGACTGTTCCCCCTACCAGACCTCCTTGATTGCTCCTGTAGTTTTTCATTTGGTTTAATTTTTTGACTAGAGTTTTTTTCATCTTTATCATGCATTTTAACGTCTTTCTTTGTTACATTCAGTGATCTCTCACCTGCATACAGTTCTCCTCTTGCTTGACATCTGTCTTTACCAGTAGTTTGCTTATCCCAGGAAGAAACACTCTTTTCTACTTTTCTTTCTGTGGATGGGCTGCATTTGACTTTTATGCTCTGATTTTTTTGCTGCAACTCATTTTTACTAGTCTTTTCTGAGTGGGCTTTCAGCTTCTGATGAGGATCTGAACTCCCTTCTTCACTGTCAGTATTATTACAAATACCACTGTTACCAGTACTTCGATGTACTTCTCTTTTGTATTTGTTGACATTTCCCCGACTGTACTCTTCATCACTTTTTGTTTCTTTTTTTTCCTTTTTGTTATCCTTGTTGGAACTATGGTCATGGTTTGGTGGACATGTATGAGTACCATTGCTGCAAAGCTCTTCAGGAGGGTATCTCAGTGCATGTGGAGTATTTCTTTTATCAGAGCTAGACTTCCCATTCTCCACACTGTGAGATGAATAACTGTGGTACGTATCCTTTGAACAGTCGTTTTTCATTCTATGATCCGTCTTTATACTGTCACCTAAGTCAGAAGATCTGAACTCGTAATCTTTTGTCTTACACATCTCAGAGCACCTTCCATTAGTTGATCCAGGAATATTTGCCCTGGTGAAGCTACTTCGATGACTGGGAAATTCTGACAGCCTATGTATACAGAGAAAAAGAAATCCTCACGTTAGTTTTGAAATTTATTTAAAAATAACTGAAGTAAAATTATAATCAATCTCTCTCTTTCTACAAACTTGCCAACCTTTCCGCCAGCTTCAAGTTGAAGAAAACATATGAAGTTATTAAACTTCTACTTTATCCCTAGCACACAGTAAAATAACATATTTTGTATACATATTTTCCAAACTAAATTAATGTAAAGAAAAAGCAAGACCTGTGGAAAAATACTGTATTTGTTTTAAAACAATGCTTCAGTAATTTAAAGTAGTATTTCATTGTCCAGCAAAAAAGCTGTTAAGAATTATTTAAAAAAAAAAACAAAAACACATAAGCGCTGTTTGCAATATTCATGATAAAAAAGCACAATTCAACAGTTCACTGCTCCATAAAATGACAGCCAAAACAACAGGCATGGGACTTGTGCTTACTCCACTCAATAAGCAAACAAGCTTCTGAAGTTAGAACTTCATGCAAGCTACAGAAAACTAATAAATTACAATAATCAAGCCTCAACAAGGCCACGTGCTACTGCTCCAAGGTCATTATAATAAAAAGAAAATAAATTAAGAAGTGTAATAGAAAAAGGCACATGCAGCCTGTATATATAATCTGAACTCCTACTTATTACTTAAAGTACTCAAATATTGGTTTTGCTTTTTGAAACTGCACACTGCTCATGGAACAGAACAGTAAATTTAAATATGTAACAACCAGTTTTCTGCAACATGGCTATATTCCAAGAATATGCAATTGTGTGATGAAAACAGAGTTTCAGAGAGAACTGCAGTTATAATCCAAAACCCATTCCTACATTTCTGTTCAACTTTAAACTATACAGTCAAGATTTTGCCATTACATCTGGATTCATGTGTGGCAAATGTAAGTATTCAAGCATTTTTTTTTTTAAATAACCAGCAATCAACTCCCTCAAAGCAGTCTTTACAGACAGACAGGAAGCTTAAGGTAAAATAATTTATTAAAGATCGTATAACAGGCAAGGCATATTTCTAAGACCTTAGAGTGCCACCTTCTCATGATTTTCCATAATGGATGCCTCTAAAATAGCTAGAACAAATTTAATTTATCAATTTTTGTCACTGTCAGAAGGTACTGCAATAGAATTTGAAAGCACTTCGGTGAAGATGAATATTCAAAACAAGAATATATTTTTAAAAAATTTAGAACAGAATACTACACTCAAAGGTGTGAAAGTGATTTATCGTATTAAAGCCAATAACTGAATGAATTACATGTTAAAACCCCTTGATCTCAATCTGATAATTTCTCATAATTTTCTTGATTTAGAAAACATTGCATAGTTGATAAGCATAAAGTTTCTAGCAATTAATGTCAAATGATTCAACTTCGTTACGACACCTTTTGGTGCAAGAAAAATCCAAAGGTCAAACTGAAACACAATAGATCAATGACGTGGCTGACAACGCATAACTGACAAGCAGGTCACCCTACCATAAGACAGGAATCCTGAACCTTGTACCACTACTTGGGTTCAAGCAATCAAAAAAAAAAAAAAAAAAAATCTTATTCTCAGCTACTCTCCAGCTACTCTCCCATCCATCCATACTTAAATATCTGAAAATCTTTCTCGTGTTAAGTCTAGTAGAAATTACCACAAGCCTTCTAACTACTATCTTTTACCACTTGAGAGAATATTCTCACATCTTGCCATGAAAACATATAGTCTCCTTATTTATACTCATTTCCTACTTCAAATATTTCACGGAATTCATCTGTCTGTGACTGTAAAATACAGTAGTCACAAAGCTGAAGCATACAAAACATCTGCATTGAAGCATGCTAGGTGGTTAGAAAACCCAAATGGAATGGGTGATTAAACAAACCAAAAAAGAAAAGTGGTCACCCTTTCTATTTTGTTCTCTGAATTACAAACCAAACAGTTCATCCAAAAAAAAACCAAACCAAAACAAACAAAAAAAAACCCAACACCTATTTCCTCAGATTATAATAGTACAAAACTACTAAACTATTTCCTTTGAAATGACTTCATTTAAAATACATAAAAGGTTTGTAACAAGTAAATAAACAAGATCAGACAAAATACACACTCGAAGTCCCACTGTCTAGCTGTACCTTTGATGGAGATTACTGATTTCTTCATCCTTACGGTTAATTTCCACTCTTGCTGTTTTAATAAGTGCTGAAATATTTTTTTTAAGAGCTTGGTTTTCATTCTGTAGAATGATATTCTTTTTTTAAATAGCAAAAGGAGTAGGGAGAAAGAGAGAAAATGAGAATTAGCCTGGAAAACCAAGTATGTAACAAAGCATACCACAAGACAATTGTTTAAAAAAAAAAAAAAAAGTCCTATCTTATGTGTAAACTGACATTAGAACACATGAAAAATAATGTTTTGGAGAAGTCAGAATTGCTGAGACCTGCATAAGGGTGTTATTATTATTATTTTTAATGGTTAAGAAACTGAAACAACAACAAAACATCACTCACATTTCTGTTATGTGCTTGGTAATTACTTGCAATGTTGTAAGCAACAACTTATTAAAACTGAAATATGCAATAAAAAAACAAAACCAAAACCAAACAAGCAAATAAGAAACCACTGAGCTAAAAGACTACATTCCTCCTTTCTGCTTCATTCTTTCGCTCTACTTGTTGCTTTCAGCCACCACATCGAATGTGGCTTTAAGCTCTTTCAGAGAAAGACAGAAGATACCTAACATAACTTTGAGCACTCTATCATCCTAGCATTTTTTGATGGAACGTTCTAGAGATAGCCCCTTTTAGTAACTGTCCTCAGCAAAGCCTGCTCAGAAGAACAGACAGATTTTGCAGAAAACAATTCAGAAGTGTCACAGAGCAGAAGTTGCTTACCATTTAAAGCTTAGAATCTTTTTGACTTATCTGTAACACACAGTAGAGCAAGATGCAGAACTGACCAAGATAATCTAATTATATGGGATGGCACAGTGCAGATACTAGCTCAATGTGAAGAGCAGTTTGGCCTTATCCAAATGGCACTTGCTCAATACAGCTATCTTCTTCCAGTTCTGACAGCATGGGTACTTTGCAACTTCCCTACTGCCTTACAGGTAGATTTTAATTAACCAAATAACTTTATTTATTTATTAAATATTCATTTGACATTTATTTTTTTAATCAGAGATAGAAGACAGCTTTTTAAGCAATTCAAACGTTACAGTACACATTACTGTAAAACAAGCAAAACTGCCTGTTGATTTTGTCCTAATCACTGTCTTACTGTTTACAGATGTGCATTACAAACCACCCATTTAATTGTTTAATTATGGAAAGAATATGAAATTAACTCTCTCAACACAACATTCAGTTTGCTTTACATAAATCTTAACAACGTCGCCCTTTGATCTACAGTACCTGTGCCTGTATTTCCTTCAATTTCTTCATCAACTCTTTAATTTGCTGTTGACATTTCCCATACTCTGCCTGCAACTGTCAAAGAGAACAATCCACAGTACAGAAGTGGACTTAAATTACACAAAAAAGTTACTCTTCTAGATTATTAGTTTGTTAACATCAAAATTTATATTTCAAAGCTGTTTTTCCAAAACTACAGCTCTAATATCAACATTAAAACAAAAAGCTTCAATACACTCCAACAGGCATAAAATTCAGTAAAACGTCACAGACACTCACATAAGAGGAAACCTGTGTGTGCTTGCCCAACTGTCACATGCCAGACTGTAACAGGAAGCCATACAATTGTGAAAGTAAAGACAAGATTGTGTAAAGCAAGCAGTTCTCAAGGGCCATAGAGATAGAGACTATCATATTTTACATAATACAAAATACTTAAGGAAAGTCATAATTGTGATAGAAAGTTAACTAAAACCAAACTTAGACTGAAGGAAATAGACTGCAAAAGACCTGCTCTTGTTGAGATGACAAAATTAAATATATGTGGTAAGAGCTTTTCTCCAAAATTAGATGCCTACTTCCTTATTTGTTGTTTTTGACAGTGAATTGTTTTCAAACTTACAAACTGACATTTTCATCATTTAGCAGACTATTGGATGTTTTGTTCCTGCTTCTTCTCTAGTGTATTTTATCTGCGGATGTCTTTACTCTCAATCTTGGGATTATATTTAGACTGCATCTTCTTAACTTCGACATGTGATGTTACATGAGTAAGTCTTCTCCTGACTTGCTATAAGCAGTTAACCTATAGCATAGTTGTCTTTTGTCTCAGGTACATATAAGGTCAATTCACGTCCTGTCTGTATTAGCTAGATAAAACTTCTTACAAGAAACGTCAAAACCATCCTTGTACAGAGTTGAATAGGTATTTAACTAGAAAGAAGTATTTCCTGTACTGATACAACTGCATGCAAAAGGATGTTAAATGAGAACAGCCTATGCCATAGCTAGAGTGAAAGATTTACTGATTCTGATAAACTTGTTGACTAACAGCAAATAAACAAACACATGCTTTTATTCTTTTAAATAAAAGTGGTTTTCCTGTCTTCCCAATAACGTGAGCACACTGGTAAACATTTCTTGCAAGATTAAAAAAAACAAATTATTTTTGTTACATTAATTCACACCTCATTGTAAGATGCTTCCTTTGCAGTTCCTTCTTCAATCAGTATCTCATCAAATAAGTTTAAACTGTTGCCAACTGGTGTTGAATTTGGAGCAGAGTTGTCTGTAGAAAGAAAAATATATCACATAAAGGAAAAATACAATTTCTATGTAGAGTGCATTGTATCACAGAGAAGAATATGACCTTATCTAAAGAATTCCCCACTTTAGACTTCAACATTTGTATTAGTTTCTATTGGAAATACATGATCCAATTTACATCAACACAAAAGATAACAATGAAATCTAAAGTTCAACTTAAGAATATTGTTTTAGGAAAATAGATTTAGAGAACCCCTAAGAACAAAGGTGGGAGCATTCTGTGACTAAGTTGTTTGAAGTCAAAGGAGGGCTAACTCGTAATAAAGCTTTCTAATTTACAAAGCAACAGTTCTAAGCAGTGATCTAGGGTTCCAGAATTCCAGTGCCACTAGCTAGTAGAAAGCTAGAATAAATACGTACACGCTACAATTCATTCAGCTTTGGGTCAGACTTGACTTTTGAATATTTGCAGTTGAAAATAAGTTAACAATAAAAAGAATGTTCAGAATACACATTCAGAAACACAAATCAGTTGATCAGAATGAAATGGGAAGAAGAAATGAGCTGTTATAGAATTGGTATGAGGTTGAACACCATGCTTCTTGTGCTGAATGCAAAAGCGTAAATGTTCTGTAGTGCTTTATATTCCCTCACAAAGATGAACTCTCTTGCTTTAGTTCCAAAGAAATAGATAGGAAAACAAAAAACACACCCAAATTATTTAGCTAACAGCACTCCTTCTTCATTCGGCCTGTGTGTTCTGTTTACCAAATACACATTACTGACAGGACCTGATTTATGACACCTCTGAAATACAGATTAATTTACAGTCAAACAAATGAAGTTAGCTACCAAAACTGTTTCAATCCTTTGGACAGTACTGTAACACAAAGAGTATTAGCACAATGCAAGAGGACGCGTGAATAATGCCCTACTTGCATGTAACAAAGATCTCACCAATCTTCCTTTTAAATTAAAAGGAGATCCTTCAGATCTAGACTGTATCGAATCATTGGTTATGTATGACATGTCTGCATTGCATCACCTTACTATTACTTGGATTGTTTCTACAACGTATCCCAGTATCTGAAATAGGACCTAAGAGAATACTCCTAAGTGTGGTAACAAGTACAAAATGAAAAGAGAGAAAAAGATGTACGAATGTTTTACATCTATAGGATGCAGTATAGTCCTTCCATAAACATTCAGTGCATTCACAGATGTAAGGACAATTGAGAAACACTTGTTTAAATACTAGAAAATGCATTTCCTGAAACTGCTCCATAAAAGTCCAAAAAAAGGAATATATTGAAATTCTCTTTCTTACCTCAAAAGAAGTTAAAAGAGAAAAATAACTTACATTAGCACATGAAATTACTCTGAACGTTAAAGATTAAAAGGACCTACTGAATGCATTGTATCACATAAAGTATGTTTTGGAGCTCTCATTGGTGACTTAGTGATCAGTGACTGTTGGTTCTGGTCCTGAAGCTATTTATAAAACACAAAAGGAAGGTGTGTTTTCCACAGTAAAACGTCTAATAGCGAGGCATAGACAGAAGAGCTGAAGTTTCTCCGCAGCCTTAAATACACGAGTCTCTTAAAACAACCGGTATCACATGAAAACCATACTATAAACTTTCAGGTAAAATACTTAAGAATTCTCAGCCGTATTTACACAGTGTATAATGTGTATGCCTTGAATTTAAGTAGGTCACTGAAGCACAAGTCAGCCCAGCTAAATGTAAATTTAAAGCTAAATGTTGTCTTCCTTGAAACCAGCCTAAAAAGCAACAGACTATAATACTTCAACTCAATTAAGAAGATTCATTCAACCTACCAGGAACTGTCAAGCCATTGTCCAAACCATCATAAATATCCACTGAGCTCTCATCACCTTCCTTAAAGGGGGATGCTTCAGCTAAAGAAAGAGGAAAATAAACAGCAAAGTAAACCTTTTATAAACTCCAACTCCTAACTTTTTACATATAGCCATGATCCCAGGGCACTAAGAGAATTGTAGCAGTAGTTTCTATGGTCTTTAGTCTTAAGTCATCTGGGAGCACGTAAGCTTCTGTGATCAATTCCTAAATCTCACAAGAGCTGTCCATGAAGCAAACCTTATGGCTTTAAGTACAATTTAAAATTAACAACTGGCAAAAGCAATTTGGTCTGAGTTGGAAACAATTTTCTGGAATACACTGAATCCAGAAGTTACACAGCTCAGAAAAAGGTAAAGATTTAGAATCATCAAACCACTGCTGTTAAAAGAAATACTTTTCACCAAGTAACAGGAAGCATCTTATCAGTCTGTATCATAATTCAGATTTTAATTTTGTCATCTATTCACACACTAACTGGTTCTGCAAAATTGTTTCAATCTAGATTTCTCCAAATGCTCCTCATATCTTTTTCCAGTGCCTCTTTATTACTTTCATCTCCTACATGTGAATCTTTCTATTTTGGGATCAAAAATAATTACTTTTAAGAAAAATATCAATATCCACCAATCTTCTGAGGCTGGGAATCTCCCAAATGTGTCAGATCAACAAATTGCTGAGCTGGACACAAGGTTGGAGCACCCTGTTTGTACTGGATCTGAAGTCAGGGCATTTGTCTGTAAGAACAAAAAACAGAGGACCAAACCTCTCAACTTACCCAAATACAGTGAGAGATGATGAAGGTTAAATCACATATTATAAAGCAAAGGTGAGAGGCTTGCTGCAGACACCCTCTCACAACATATTAAGAATCCAAAATGAAAATGCAGAAGTTAGGGTGGTAAATGCAGTGTTACTGATGTGATGTGGCTCACACCGAGACTGTTTCATTACATATAACTACAGCTTACCAGCATTTGTGCCAACTTATGTTATTTCTGTTTTGTTTTTATCAAGTACTCTTCAAACCTATGTATTTTCGTAATACTCCCTGTGTTATCTCACTGCCAAACAGAACACAGTGCAAACTCATCTTACCAGCACAGCGGGTATCAAACAGTCCCAGTCCATCCTCATCTGCTGCCATGATACAAACTCCCTACGGCTTCCCCATCTACAAACAAAAAGAGGAAAGGCAACTGAATTACCAGTAATTTAAGAACATCACTGCAAAACAGAAGCATATAGAAGAACAACGTTTACACCTGAGATACTGGGTTTTCAACAAAAGACAAAAACAAACTGTCAAAGCTCCTACATCGAGGTTAAGACGCTTAGAATTTGATCAGGAGTGAAAACAAGAAGTTACCCATCCCATAAAGAACCATTCTGGCTTTCAGGGTAAGGCCTTCAGCCGCATCTTCGTTCTCATATACTGAATAAACATCCTACAAAGAAACTTTGTCATGTGGACGAGCCCCACGTTCTGCTAACAGGTCTGACCGTATTCCTTCCCCAGCCAGCCATACAATTGCGTAACTCGGATTTCCCCCCTGCCGCCCAACACGCACAAACCAAACCAAGGGGCAGCTCCGTGCCTTCCGCCTGAGCCCCGAAGCCCACTCACAGGGCGCGGGCACCGCACGGCAGCAGCGCGGCCCAACAGGGCAGGCCCCGGCCCCGCCGCCAGGAGCAGCCACAGCCCTACGGCCTGCCTCGCCCCACCGCCGCCTCCCGCCTGCCCGAGCCCCATCCCGGGCGCACACAGCTCTCGGGGCGGGGAGGGCCTCCAGGAGCAGCGCTCCTCCGGCGGGCTGCTCTACGGAGCGGCAGGGCAGCCTCAGCCGGCCGAAACGAGGCTGAACGCGAAGGAAGAGAGAGGTATCCCACGGCACTGAGGGGAGGGAGAGAAAATGGGAAAGCAAGAGGGGGAAAAAAAAGCCCGCACCCACCGGTCAGCCTCAACCCGCGACGCCCCACAGGCCGCCGCCGCCGCCGGTCCTGCAGGCCGGGCGTCGAGGGGGCGGAGCTTCCAGAGGCAGCAGCCAATGGCAGCGGACGCAGCGCACGTCCGCAGCAGCGACGTCCGCAAACCCAACCCCCCAACTCCGAGCAGTTGGCGCCAAAGTGAGGAGCGCGAG
>PPHD01025447.1:0-11762 GCA_002909625.1 Bambusicola thoracicus
AGGAACTATTAGCGTGGCAACATTGTTTGGTCTCCTGTTTTCTGTTTCACCCTTTCTTTTTGTAGGTTTGGGGAAATATCTTGTGTTTGATATTTCAACTTTAATACAAAAAATGGAGGGAAAAGTATATTTGTAGATGACACTGAGATTTTTGGAAGTCGATATGCAGTTGACCAAACTGTCTAGTGGTAGTTACCACTGCAGTGTAACAGTAGTTGCATACAGCACAATTATATTGCTACTATAGTGTGTTCTGCCAGTTCCGTGCTTTGTTATAGGAATAGAAGTTTCTAATTCATTATGATAGTTTAGATGAATGGGAATACATATAAGTAAATTGTTTCCTAAGACAACATTGTTGAAAACAATGCCAATGAAATTGACCAGTTTTCATTGCAATCAAAACTTAGGATAGTTTTTTTTCTCACTGGTCACACTTTGTTATTTCAAAAGTGTTAAAATGCAACAGAACAGTTAAAGCAGCATAAAATCTATGTGAAAAGACAGATCTTCTTTTTCATTTTGTACAGCACTCATGCAGCTTGCTTTCCTGAAAGAGCAGAAAAGTTTGTCAAGCCTTTGAGGCTTTTCCTGCAGGTGCAGTAGGATCTCAAGCTTCCAGCTTGGCACATCCTCTCAGTGGTATTTGATGCAATTCCTCACATGCAGGGTGACCCCTCCAGCCGCGCAGCGGCTCTTTGCTGAGAATAGTGTCCAGGAGGGCTGTGTTGAGAGTTGTCCATGACCCCTCAGCTATGAATACCGGCGTTAGTTCCAGGTTAAGTGAAGTTTCCTCTCTCGTTGTTCGTCGCTGCTGCAGAAGGGACTGAGCACCATCTCGTGGTGCAGCTGGAGATTGTGTGGTCTGTTCTCAGTTCACGTGCTGAGCAGTTTAAATACATCTACCAAGCAGCCTTGCAATCACTTTGTGTTTGTTTTGTGGGTTTTATATTGCTTTTTCGCACAGATGCTTTTCACGCCCCTTCTGAAAGTGTTGGAGATTGTTCAGAGTGCTGTGTGGAAGGTAATTTTGATGAAGGTTCTGTTCACTGGCAGAGCTGTGTAAAAAGATGTTGAATGCAAATAGGTTCTTGACATTAGCACTGGGCTACTGTATCAGTTATGCTCTGTAGGCAATGAGAAACTGTTGTAGAGTGTGGACAGTACCACAGGACAGTGCTAATCAGTGCAGAAAACAGCTGCATGCCTTGCTTCCGTGCATATGAAATAGAGGGAGGTAATCTGGGATAACCAGCATGGCTTCACCAAGGAAAAGTGTACCCTCAGCAAGTTTGCAGATGATACCAAGCTCTGTGGTGCAGCTGACACACTTGAGGGATGGGGTGCCATTCAGAAGGACCTAACAGGCTCAAGCAGTGAGCCCAGATCAGCTTTATGAGGTTCAACAAATGTAAATGCAAGATCTTGAATCTGGCTTGTGGCAACCTCTGCTATCAGTACAAGCTGGGGAATGAAAAAAATTGAGTACTGACCTGGCAAAAAGGAATTGGCAGTACTGGTGGATGGTAAGCTGGATGTGAGCCAGCAGTGTGCCCTCACAGCCCAGAAAGCTGACTGTATCCTGAGCTGCATCAAAAGAAGCATGGCCAGCAGGTTGAGGGAGGTGATCTTCCCCTTCTACTGTACCTCACCTGGAGTACTGTGTCCAGATGTGGAGTCCTTAGAGCAGGAGAGACATGGACCTGTAGGAGCATGCCCAAAAGAGGGCCACAAAAGTGATCCAAGGGATGGAACATCTTCCTTGTGAGGACAGGCTAAGAGAGCTGGGACTGTTTAGCATGGGGAAGAGAAGGCTTCAGGAAGCACCTGAGAGCAGTCTTTCAGTACTTACAGGGGGGGCTATAGGAAAGAAAGGGACAGACTCTGTACCAGGGTCTATTGCGATAGGACAAGGGAAATGGTTTCAAAGTAAAAGAGGGGAGATTTAGGTTGTATATGAGGAAGAAATTTTTTACAGTAAGGGTAGTGAGGCACTGGAATGCATTGCCCAGAGGTATAATGGATGTTCTGTCCCTGGAGACGTTCAAGGTCAGGCTGGATGGGGCTCTGAGCAACTTGGTCTATCTGTGCATGTCCCTGTTCATTGCAGGGAATTGGACTAGATAGCCTTTAAGGGTCCCTTCCAACTCAAAGGATGTTATGATTCTATGAACTTCAGTATTACATTACCAGTGATAAAGTGAAGGTCAGTTTTGAGGTAATAAGAAAATTGTGCTTGTATAAATGTGCCCAAAATGTCCTTACTAAAATATGTTTTATGGAATAGCTGTAGAAAAGTTTAACACCTTCTGATATCAGAAGCTTCACAGAATATGAAACCACTGTCTTTTCTAAAAATTCATATAAAGACGTGGATAATCTCTTGCAATATGAACAGCCTACAGTGGATTTGGGGTAGCCAACAGGTAAGTAGGATAGGAAAAGAGGGCAAAAATTTAATAAACCCACCTGTAAGAAAAACCATGAGTCATATTTGCATAGATGATAGTTAGGCACTCATAACTGTTTGGGTGAGAGTTCAGAAAAGGGATCACAGTGGTTAAGTACTGAAATGCCTTGGTTTAAGGTAAAAACTTTTAAAGCACATTAACCCAGACTTGACTGTAATGGACTGTAGCAGCCACATGTGCACACAGAGACTGATAAAAGCTGAGGGTATTGCATGGAAAGCATAAAAGTTACAGTAAACTCAGACCCTCAGGTGAAGGCACTGAAACCTGAGAAATAATGAGTAGAAGTAACTAAGCAAATAGAGAAGTCTTAGGATAATATAATTGCATCTACCATTCAGTTTATAACCAAAACAATGGCTTGAAACCTCTAAAATACCATGTGCTTTGCTTTACCATTAATTCTGCTTGACGTTGTCTGAGTTGAGTTGAGGTAAATGCAAAAAGTCCATTTGTTTTACCACCCTACAAACAGTGACTCTGAAGTGGGTCTTTTGCTTTCATGATTGCTGAAGCCATGTTACTCAATAGTCAACTCTGTTTGTCAGTTAAGACATTTTTTTCTACTTAAGATGTAATGTGCAGAGGTAGAGAGCACAGTCAGCTCCTGTTGACTTTGACAAGGTTTTAGAAGCTCAACGTTTGTGAAGAATCCAATTTGTAAGGCTCTTAGGCAGTCTGTAAGAGGTCTGCTAGCCAACACTAAGGGGAAGTTTTCAGAACTGCAAATACGGCAGGTGGGAGATACTGTATTGCTTTTTCCTGTTATGAAGTAAATGAGGTCATTGCAAGTCTCCCAAGACAGATCATGTCTTCATGTGGACAAACGCGTAGAAGTTTTTATCTAAGTAGAGTGCAGTGTACCTAATGGATTGTGTTTTCCCATGGGATTTAATTTCCATGACCTGAAAAATTAATTAGTCTGAGAAGATTGAGGCTCTCAATCACATTGCTTTAAGTCCAAGAAAGTATATTTTAACTTGTTACAGATCTACCTCTGGAGATCAACATAATGTTTGTATTCAACAACTAAATATATGTGTTTTCTTGTGAGACTTTCACTTTTTCTGATTGGGCCAGAAATGTAACAAAAACATCCTTTGCCTACTGGTACTGAAAAAGAAGGGCGTGCAGAACTAAAATTACAATAAATTAAAGAAGGGATGTACAGTAAAATGCTTTAATTATCATTTTCCCTTTTTTTGGGTGGAAATGGTAGCTTTATCTGCAATCAGGCAAGGTAAGACATTATTTCATTTTGGCATCTTTTGTCACGGCAAATAAAGGATATTTGGTTCTATTTTACAGTGAGAGGAAATTAAAAATCCTTTCTTAGGAATTCTTAGGTATATTTTCTTCTTCGGAGTATTATTTTATGCTGATGATTTAGTCCTTAGGAGACTGCAGTAGCTGTGGCATTGCTATCCCCATAGAATTACTGAAGGACAGAGCATGTTTCGTGCAGAAGCAGTAGCAGTGACATTATGGGCTTTCGGCCCTGCCCTTACACAGCACCATTATCTGAGCACTTTCAGCACCTGAGGGGAAGCTTTGTTGTGGCTATTCAGCTCTGCTGCTGCTTGACAATTTTTAGTGAAGGTGAAAGTCTGAGTGCAGCGAAATACTATACATTCTTACTTACTGTGCTACCTTATTGCACAGGTGTCGGAGGGCTCCAACTTGTACTTGTGTAAAATGTACTTGTGAATTAATTTTCACAGATCCAGGGCTCTTTTGTTCAGGAAAGTCCTGAAACTTCAATAAATCCAGTGTAAAACATGTTTTTTTTGTAAGGGACTAGGAAAAGAGAATCCAAGAAGAGGTTTCCCGAGGCTGTTGAAACCAAATCTCAAGATGAGCTTTTTCTAAAGAAAAATGATCTGAAGCACTAACAAACTTGTTAGCATATGGTTTCCACGGCTACAAATACGGAATTGAAACAAAACCAAGCCTTGTTCCCTAGGCTTCAAAGGTTGTAGGGAAGTTTGAGTCTGCTTTAACTGTCTCAAAGTGAAGAGAATCTCACAAAGGATAAATAAATGTTACTGAGGGTCCTACACTTCTTCTTGCAAGTGCTGAGAATTCTCTCTGTAGCTTTTAAGATCTCCACAGTGGATTGTGACTGCATCTAACATCCCAAATATCACTCCCCCATCCTACCTCATTTCCGCTGTGTTGTGCAATGATCAGTTTTTACATGTTCACAGACAGGGAAGACTGTAATATTTGTATCAAGAAAGGATGAAGATGCTTAGAAAATCAGTTTAAATAGGCGAACCAATTCACATCAAGAAACCTGATACCTGTTCTAAAGTCATAGAAGTACCAGCATGTTGACATAGTATGTATGTAGTCCAGCCTGGCTTTGATAAAAACATCTTGATGCTCTCAGAGCAATGGATATTAACTTGTCAATTTCCATGTTATGCACCACTGTTCTGGACACAGAAAATCCTGTTTTCAGTTCTTGCTGATGAGAATGCTATCCATGTGTAAGCAGACATATATTTTTACAGGACAACTTAGAGACAGAATCTGCACTGAAGATTTCATTTACCAAATGGGTACAAGAATAAAAGGCACAGAGAGTGTATATGGGCCTTTACATTTAGTCTACTTATTAAATGTCATCGGAATTTTAGTCTGTTGAGACTCAATCTCTCTGCAGCCAGTGGAAAGGACTAAGCTATTCTAGAGTGTAGTTTGGAGCTGTGAGCTAAGTCTCCTCCAATGGGCAGTTCAGAACCACCTGCACCTTCTGGCTGATCATCACAAGCATTGCCGCAACATTTCTCATTGAGTTCTCAAACATCCATCACACAAGATCCTCCAGATGATAACAGTAATTGTTTCTGCAATATTCTGCAGTGACAAGATTTTGGGCAAGTAATTTATTTACCTGTAGTTCAACTTCCCAGCGATGTGTAGCTAATGGTAGTCACCTGCATACCAGAAGGCTTCAGGATCTGAATTCACAGATGTCTGTAATGGATCTGATATCGTCACTTCAAAGATATTGTGCAAACAAGTTCAGTATTTATGAAAGAATAATGAATTCCCACTTATTACCCACAATGCTACAGTAATAAACTTCTGTAAAGAGCAGTGTTTTCTGAATCTTAAAGACCAGATTATCCTGCTGGTGCAATTCAGTGGGATGAAGGCAAGCAGAATTTTCCCTTTTATCTGTGGCAATTAGTTTCTTGAAATCAATATGCATAGGATAAGTGTGATTTTTTCATGAAGTTATTTAAATACAGTAACATCAGTTTGATATAAAATAGCATGCTCATAAACTGTAAAAGAGGAGGGAGTCTAAATTGAAGTGAAGAAAATGGCCTTAAATGAGCAGAAAGAAATGGACGTATGTACAGGAACGATATGTATTCAGTGTTCTGTCCAAAAATGATCAAATCTCACAATGATACGTGAGGACAGCATTAGCAGTTTTCTCTTTTCCTCTTCTCCAAATTGCCAACATTTCTAGATAGTTTCCATAACTGCGTGTTGAGAAAGATAACTGTGTTTCTTACACCTCTGCCTATATCATCAAAAACAATGAGAAATGATAGGCATGCTCCTTAAATATAAATGAAACGAATGCTCAGCCTCTTATACCAACAGTAACTGGACTGTTCTAAGCATGGTTAGCATGCACTGTTTTATAGGCTTGGAATTTATGCACTGTACTCCAGACTTGGTCATAATTTCCAGAAAAATGACAGAATAGTTAGGGCAGAATAATGAGGTTATCATTAATAAATGGTATTGCTCTTTCACGTGATTATATGTCTCACTGTTCTGGGTGGCCGAAAAATCTGCAGGCTGTGTAACAGGTTACTTGCTTTGTTATATTGCCCCTGTGTGTTTTGCTTCTTTCATTGTTACACATTGGAATGATAGTTACCTTATGTTCATTGCACACTCTGATTTTGCTCTAAACATTTTAATGCTTCTTTGCAGCACTGAGTTTTAAAACTTAGTGTTTTACTGCTGCTGAGTTAATATTTAATTTAAACTGTTAGAGTCTGCAAAAGCTGAAGTTTGCTTACTTGGGTTTCTCAATATTACTTAAAGCGTATTCTCTTGGTGATCATGCTTATTTTACTATGCTGCCTGTATATAACACTGTTCTTATTTTTGCTATAGTAGGCAATATGTGATAGAGCAAAATCAATTTAAATAGATGTGAGGGGTTTTTTTTTGTGTGTGTTTGTTATTGTTCTGAGCCAGGTTTTGAGCATTACTTGAGAGCAGCAGAAGGGGAATTGAGTTATACTTGTAAGCATTTTGGCGGGATTAGTTGCTATGAGAAGAAATACTTAGCAATATACAATGACAAGATAAAATTTGCTTGTATCCAAACAACAAAAAAATTAACCTATACGTAAAATCCAAGTCAAGTTGCTCACTATGCCATAACAGTAGTGGAATCTGATCTGTTTCATCATTATGATCTGTTTACCCTGCAAGAGGGTCCTCTGAGTTTTACATCAGTGTATTTTCCCATTGGTTTACATAGTGGGTAATGCTATTTTAGCTGTGACTGAATGCCATTTCAGTTGTCTTTCTTCTTCACGCTGGGGGAAACATCCAGAATTGCATCTTTTCCTTTCCCAGGCAACCAGCATGAGGTCAATGAAACACCACTACCATTGAACTTCACAGATCTGTTGGGTTCCCATCTTGGAGTGTTAGATGACAATGAAGTGTATTTTTTCTGTCACTTCTTTTTGAAATAATAATTATGGTGTGTTTATACATGAATGAGCACATGATTATTGATTCTGTACATACACTCAAGATGTTACTGGTTTTAACTCTGTCATGACTGGCATTTGATTACACACATGCACACACACACATGCTTGTGTGTGTATAACCACATACATACATACATATATAAATAAATGTATATATACATATACAGGGCTTAATGCCACCCATGTAATGGGAATCTGATCCTTCTTCTTCCTGGGAAAAAAGACAGTATTCCTTGTTAATTTGTACCAGGACCACAGTAATCATTATGGGCCCCCTTTATTACGGAATGAGATGTGTTATTGGATGAGGTTTGAAAAGATATGGCATCTTAGCTAGGTAAAAGAGGCAGGAAGGCAGCGCAGAAGAAAAAGATCATGTATCAGAAGAGAGTAAATTATATGTGTCAAGATGAAAGGAGATTGAAAAGAAGCCAGTTAAGGAATGAGAAACAAAGGTGGAAGCTCTAAAAATAAGAATGAGACCATAGTTTTGAGGAGGTCAGTTTCAAATATCTAAAAGTGGAAAGTAATCAGTTTTTCACCTTACAGATCTTAAAAAGGGTGGGGGAATATCAGAGGTATATGAGATAGGAGGGTGATCTGGTCATGAGAATAAAACACTCTTGTTTTGGTCTTTTTTTCTTAAGTAAATAGGTCTTGTCAAGTCAGAACAGAGAGAGAATGAGGACTTGCACTTCTGATCTGCGTGTATAATCTGTAACACGTGGCAAGTTGGCTTTCAGATACTCTCAGATCAGTCTCAACCTGTTTTGGAGCCCCCCATATACCTTGAGAATAATTGTTCTCAGCCCTTCTGTAAAGAACCCCAAACAATAGCTGAGCTCTGGCAGCTGCTGCTTTCATCTGAACATACAAAGCTGTAAGGCAGTAGCTTTGGAATATAAAAGAAGGAATCATACTCAAAAACACAGCATGTGTGTGTGCATGTAATTTTTGGTATAGATTGGAGTGATTTTTCTTTACCTCCTGAGTCCTGGGAGAAATTTAGTCTTTAGAATTTTTCTACTGCAATTGCTGAACGCTCTTTTGTGCAGCGTGTGATTGTACAGTGAGTGCAACTATCAATTGGCATATTGACCTCAATGGATCTGCATGTTTTCGTGTCTTTTCAAAATCTATGCGTCTTTTGAGGCAGTTGTTCATTTGGTCTTTCAGTCTGTCTAATCCTTCTGTGATTTTATTGATTTCTTCATGCCAAAGATAGAGAAAAAAAATGCCATTTTAACTATTCTGTAAATAGCCAGAACAAGAAGACTGAGTTCACATGTCCTGTCTTTTCAAAGCAGTATCAAGAATGTATCTCTACTCTCACTGAAACCATTTCCAAGAAAATGGAAGTGTTTTTTGTTGCTTTGGGGTGGTCTTTTATTTTCCTTTTTTATTTTTAAATGATCATGGGGCATTGCATATCTCATGAACTCTCAGGAAGGGTGTTAGAGCTGATGAATGAGAGCTTTTTGCCATGAAATGAGCCTCTTGAGATTTACTAAATCACCAGGAACTGTTTCATTAATTATTTGAAGCAAGAAGCTGTGTTTGTAGTGGCTGACCCAGGCTTGTTTTGTTTCAGTCTCTTGCATGCTAACATTGACTTTGTTTTTCCTTGCTTACTCACCTGACTCAGTGCTGCAAAATTTTTCACAGGGATGCAGGAGTGCTAAAAGTGCAGGAATACATCTTGAGCTGCAGTGTTATTTTTGAAACATTTTGTTTCAAAGACACTGCTTTAAATGCTTTAAGTTGCCTTATTGCTTTTCCTGGAAAAGGCTGTGGGAGGGAAATGTTAGCTAGACGATTGATTCTTCAGAAATAATGTAGCAATAATCAGTAGAAATTTTCACTGGGAGCAAGTATTTATTAGCCTAGATCAAAACAAACACCAGGTTTTATAATTTATGACTAGCATTGCTCATTGAAGAAGCACTTGGCTTCTTCTGCATCTTCAGCAGCTCTTATCTTAAGCAGAGGTGCAAATAAGACTGAAATTCTCAGTGAAGTTCAAGCTCTATCTCTGTTGGGGAAATTAAGATGAAAAATGAGCTGCTGATGCAAAGAACCAAGTGCTGGCATTGCACGTGTGTAAAGTCACATGAAAAGACAAGTGTTGAGGAGTCACAGTGAACATAAGGACAGGTGGGATTCCATTGGCTAAACTATCCAGTGTTGTTATTGTTCTGCAAATCCACCCTGATGCAGCATGATCTGATACATGACTGACAGTGCAGTGACTTTGTACCCAGTTCCCTTTCCCCAAATCTTTGCTTTCAGTCATTCAGAGGAGACTACCCTCTCTAGTACGGATGAGCAAGAATTTTGCTTCCTTCTCAATAGAAAGGACAAAATAGCATGATGCCTACTCTCTGAACCATCATTTAATTTTCTTATACTTGCTAATGTTGTTCCTTCACAGCTAGACATACAGCTGGTACGCAGTTGTGAGGGTGCTGTGCTCAGCCATGAGTTCAGCCCCCAGTTGAACCCTGGACATTAAGGGGTTTCCGTGTTTCCGTGCTTCACAGACAGAACCACTTTTAAAGCAGTTATTCCCTGGACTAGTAACAGCATGAAGACCGTGTCTGCTGGTTTGTAGATCTAGCCAGTATTTTATCAAAGAAATGCTCCTGAGAATTTTTAATAGCAGGCAGGTTTCATGAACCAAATTGTCTACTCAGTCCATATGCTCTTCTAATGCAGGGGCACATCAAATCAGATCTGAAGTGTGAGGGAGCAGAATGTCCTAGGTGCTTTTTCAGACAGGCTTAGATGTTCAAAACTGGTGTTTAGCTTTTGACATATATGGCCGTAGAAGTATCGAACATAGCAGATCTCATGTCAAAGATGGGAGCTGCATATGCTAGAAAACCAAACCCACATTTCTGGAAATGTTTGTTCTTTGTCAGATCCCCTGTCAAGGCAGAATATTGTGGCATTTTACTTTTAATTTATTCAACATTCCCTAGATGCTGTAAATGAAAGATTAGAAGGTTGTAATTTAAATATTCAGTGTCAGAATGTAACAAAGAGCCAGATTCCTGCTGAGAATAAATATTTTTTAACAGCAGTAGTTCAGCCTGTGTATTATTTTTTCAGTATTCATAGAGAGGGGAAGATGCTGACAGACATCACAGTTTGTTGTTTAGCAAGCAACACAGTGCAGGAATTGTCACCAGGTGAACTATTATAATGAGTGAAGAAAGCAGTGTTAGATCTGTCAAGTGGGAAGGAGGTGCTTGTGGACTTTTGATCTGCAGCAGGTGGCCAATTGGTCCCCTTTAGCGTTATGCGCCATGAGACTTTCTGTTCATACAGCGCTTGAGAATTCTTGGCTTGAGAGAAACATCAAGACAAAATTAGAGAATGGCAAAATTGTATTTTCCCAACTGGATCTCTCCTTCTGGTGCAAAATGAATCTAATTCATTCCATTAATCTCTGATGACTCCAAAATTATGAGGTTGACAGTGAGATCCAAGTATTTTGAAGGAAATATTTCTCACCTTTCTCTATGGAGAAACTGGAGCAAGGTGAGTACCTTTTAGTGAGAGATACTCCTGCATTCTTCCATCTTGACTTCTTTATCCAGCACCAAAGCTGCAAGGCCTCCTTCTAGCAATACTATTCACAGAATGTTATTACAGAGCAATGATTCACATGCTGGCTAACACTGAATTCTTAACAGTGTTGCCCTGGTGGGACAGTGTGACTAATAACACGACTTAAACTCAGATGCTATGCTCTGGAGCTGGTTTGAAATGGTTAGGGTTTTTTTGTTTTGTTTTGTTTTTTAGTTACATTTTAAAATCATGTTAGCAGTGGAGCAAGTGCAGTGCCCTAGGAGGGCTGAGGCAATGGCACACAGATGATACAATCCACTTCAACATCAGACATCTCATGAACGATATAAGCTTTCCCCTGAGTCATCTATCTTGAACAAAACACTTAGATACTGCATTGTCTAATGTTGTCTATTTTCCTATATATTATGTTCAGTACCTCTTTGGGCATTATTATCATCTGCTTTGCATCATACATTTTGAGGCCAGAAGACATGATTATGATACATTCTGACCTCCCATCTGACACAAGACTTAGTAATTTCTGCTTGTAACTGCCCTTTGAGCTATGAAATATGTGTTTAGAAACACATCATATCTGAATGCATCACTGACTTCAGCACATTTGTCTTAAAATACATGTCTAAGTTAAGCATTTGTAAGTCCCTTAAGATCATAAGGGACATTTACCAGCTACAAATTAAATCCAGGTACTTCAAGTCCTCTTTTTTTTTTTGTTTTTTTTCTCAGAAACACTGACTGCCAAATTTCATTCCCAGGATGAAAATAAGGCTTATCCCCTTCCCACTGTGGCTGGCATTATTGAGTGGTCTGCTTGATACTGGTAGGACATTGAAGCTGTCCACTTGTAACCCTAGCACTAATTGCTACCCATGCAGCTGGAAAAGTGGATCATGTTTCTAATGCAATCCACCTGTGTCTGCTTTGTTGGAGA